>JAULJZ010149951.1:0-55531 GCA_032270985.1 Heliamphora pulchella | reverse complement strand
AACTTTTCGACAAGTTTTATAAAGGTATTATACTATTAAGATTATTATAGTTCTCGTTTTTCATGAAAAACGCATACATCATTTTTTACGGTCACGGCGTCGGTTCAAAATTTTTATTTTCACTCCAACAGTTCTAACCTAGCCCAGTAAAGTTTGGAGAACCAAACTTTTAAAGGTGGAGAGAATGTAATACCTCAGAAAATAAATAAATAAATAAATAAATAATTATAATAATGATCGAGCTATTCTAATAAATTTTTCGTTACGATCATGTTATACATTAAATTTTTCGTTACGATCATGTTATGTGATTCCTGAACGTAGTGTGGGTTACGATCTTTCGAGAATTGGTACTAGCAGAACCTAGAGAACATTAGTCTTGAAAGACAACTAATGAATTTGGTTCAACCTACCCACATATTTATAGGCTACAGTAGGGACCTGTGGAATAATTATGACACAGACTTCTAGTGAGACCCAGATACCCTTCTAGCTGTTTCTACAAATATGCAAACCTCTCAGCTATTTCTGTAATTATGAAAATCTTGCAGCGATTTTTGTAATTTTTATAAAATATTACATTACAGTTCATATCACTAAAGAATTATAACTGCACTCTTAACCATAATCTCAAGACCAATTTGCATTGAGCTCCTGTTATTAAATGCTTAACTCATCTTCCCACATTAAGATTTTCGATACCCGCTAATTAAATTTAATTACTGATAATTTAATTTAATCGGCTTCTTTAAAATTTGTTAAGCCCTTCCACTTAACTTATTTGACTATCGAATAATTAAATCCACCTGTAGGATTTGGGCCGATCAAAATTTACAAGCTTCCTTAAGGGGATATCGTCAATCCCGAACAATCAGAGCGTGGATTCCGTCAATAATTAATATTCACCATATAATTAATACCGCTATCCAACTCATTGGGACTATTGACCCATAAAAGATCGCACACTCTAATTAATCAAAACAACGAATATTAAATATACGCAAATAATAATTATTACGGGATTAAGAGTATAAACACTATCCATAATAACCTTGGAGTGTGAATTAATTTATATAGTCAGTATAAAATTAATTACCCCAATGTGGTCCTATTCAATACACACAAAGTGTACTAACACAGCGAGTCGAAACAATAGACGACGATATTATCTGTTCCCCGTAACTAAGACAGGTCTACTAAAATTTTGTACTACAGTCATATTAATGGTTTGTCCAATTCCATCTAAACTGTGAACAAAAACTTATATTCTGTAATAACCTATAAGCTGGTCTTCTGTGGCAAGCCGTACTCTATACACCAAATTAAATACTGTACAGAATAAAGAACATTCATGCATAACATTAAAGAAATAATATTGCATTCATTGCTCATTAAGATTCTCATAAAATGAAAAAATAATTTTATTAAAATAAAATTGAATACTAAAATCAAATAAAATCTATAGTTTTTAGTATACAACTTTAATAATCACTCACTTATACTCAAAATCATACTACCATACATCTAATTTCCGTGTCCTCTACATGACTATCGAAAGTCTTAGCCGATAGGCTCTTTGTTAAAAGATCTACAAGATTGTCCCCTGATGTAATCTTAGTCATAGCAGCATCACCCTTCTGTATCATTTCTCGTATTATGTGATACTTACGCTCAATGTGCTTTTCTTTCTTGTGGACTCTTGGCTCTTTTGAGATTGCAACCGCTCTGCTATTGTCACAATAAAGCGTAATAGCCGACTAAACTGAAGGCACCACGTCTAAATCTAACAGGAAGTTCTTGAGCTAAACGACCTCCTTGGCTGCTTCAGAAGCTACCACGTACTCGGCCTCCATGGTGGAATCAACAATGCAGGACTGCTTGATACTCCTCAAACTTATAGCTCCACCTCCCAAGGTAAATACATATCCTGAGGTAGACTTACGAAAATCTTTGTCTGACTGTAAGTTCGAGTCTATGTACCCCAAAGGTACTAGACAATCTGCCTAGTAAACTAATATATAATCCTTAGTCCTTTTCAGATACTTGATTATATTTTTTACCGCAGTCCAATGCTCCTACCCTGGGTTAAAATTGATATCTGCTAACCATGCTAACGACAAAGCCAATGTCGGGTCTTGTACAAAGCATATCATACATTAAGCTTCCTACTACTGAAGTATAAAGAACTGTCTTCATCTTCTCTAACTCATCAGGTGTCTTAGGACACTGATCCTTGGATAGACTGATTCTATGCCTGAAAGGGATAAACCCTTTCTTGGAATCTTGCATGCTAAAACGAGTAAGGATATAATTGATATACTTTGCATATGATAAGCCCAATATCCTTTGTTTTCGATCTCACAAAAGCTTAATCCCAAGAATGTGACTGGCTTCTCTCAAGTCCTTCATATCGAACTACCCAGATAATCATACGTTTACCGAAGATAATACCCCCACATCGTTTTCGATGAGAAAGATATCATCTACATAAAGTACTAAAAAGACCACCACGCTTTCGTCATTCTTCTTGTACATATAGAACTCATCTGGACTTTGATTAAAATCATAAGACTTTATGGCTTGATCAAACTGAGTATTTCAAGACACCGATACCTGCTTAAGTTCATAAATAGATCTCTTAAGCTTGTACAACATGTGTTCCTGGCTCTTTGTTATGAAGTCGTCTAGTTGTACCATATAGCTACACTCGTCAAGACTTTCATTAAAGAAAGTTGTCTTAACATCCATTTGCCAAATTTTGTAATCAAACTGAACAGTAATGGATAAGAGAATCTGAATAGACTTAAGCATGGCTACCGATAAAAAAGTTTTCTCATAATCGATCTCTTCTTTCTGAGTGAATCATTTTGCAACAAGCCTAGCTTTAAAGGTTTCAACTAGTCCGTCTGCTCCTCTCCTTTCCTTATAGATCTACTTACTTCCAATGGATTTTATCCCTTCAGGTGGTTCTACAAGCACCCAGACCTGATTGAAATATATAGACTCCATCTTTGAATTCTTAGGCTTTTGCCAAAGATCTGCATCTTTATCCTGGAGTGCTTCATTGTAGTTAGAGGGTTCAGTATCTAGTTCTATCGAGATCTTGTCAAAAGACTCTCTCAAGAACATATACCAATCGTGTTGATGAACAACTCTTCCACTACGACAAGGCACTACCTGCGTTTGTGTACTAGCAGTAACGTGATGCACAAAATCTTAACCCTATGTACCATTACCCACATGCTCGTTAGGCATGTTAATGGTAGCATCCTGATCAAGATCTGCACTTATCCCGATAATCCTCTCACTACGACGAGGCAATGAGATATTAGTGACTTGTGGTTCTTCTTCCGTTATACTGGTATTTCTTCTCAATTCTTCAATAACAATTTTACTTTTAGACCTGATAATCCTCTTTTAAGAATCGGGTATTAGTGCTAACAATGACCTTCTGATCCTTAGGATTATAAAATAAACCACTCTTCATTTCCTTGGAATACCCGACAAAAAAATATACTTTTATCCTCAATTTCAACTTACTTATATTCCCTTTCAGCACATGTGCTGGACACTCCCAAATTCGAATATGTCTCAAACTAGGCTTACGTCTGGTCTACAATTATGTGAGAGTAGAAGGTACTGACTTAGAAAGAACCAAGTTCAGAATATAAGCTACTGTCTCTAATGCGAATCCTCATAACGAATCGAGTAATTATGAATAACTCATCATTGACCTTACCATTTTCATAAGAGTTCTATTTCTTGTTTCTGCTACACAATTTTGCTATCGAGTTCCCAATGCAGTCAACTAGGATATAATCCCTTCTGACAACAAGCAGTCCTTAAACTCTCTAAAGAGGTACTCCCCACCACGGTCAGATCGTAGTGATTTGATACTTTTACCCATACGCTTCTCTGTCTTTGCCTTAAATTCTTTGAATTTTTCAAAACATTTAGACTTACAGTGCATCAAGTAAATATAACCAAGCCGTCAATGAAACTAACGACGTACTCCAAGCCACCTCTAGCCCGAATAGTCATAGGACAACACACATCAGAGTAAACTAGTTCCAACAGTTCTTTAGCTCTATAGCCTTTGGCCGAAAATGGCCTCTTGGTCATATTACCCTCTAAGCAGGACTCACAGACTAAAAATGCCTCTACTTCGAATGAACTCAAAGGTCCATCTTCTACCAGTCTATTTATCATTTTTAAATTAATATGACCCAAGCGTAAGTGCCAAAGAAATGTTTGGTTCATTAAAGAATGAACATTTCTCTTATATGATAAATTAATTGTGCTATTCAATTCAGTTAGTTGCAATGTAGGAGAGATAGGAGATATAATATACAGATCATCCACTAATGTACTAGAACAAATAAAATATTTATTTTTCTTAATAACACAAAATTATTAAAATAAACAGAATATTTATCCTTTATTAAATTAGAAATCAAAATTAAATTTTTTCTAATAGAAGATACATAAAGACAATCTTTTAAAATTAAAATCCTATCTCTATTAAAATTGAGAGTGACATCTCCTACTATAACTGCTGTCACCCTTGTATTATTGCCTATATGTAGGTAAATTTCTCAATTACTAAGCTACCTGATTTTTTGGATCCCCTGTAAAGAATTGCAGACATGATTAGTAGCTCCCGTATCTACACACCAGGTACCGGTAGATAACACCGCTAAACATGTTTCAACCATTAGTGAATAAAAATTACCTTGCTTGTTCTGCTTACTAAGAAAAACTGGACATTGCTTTTTTCAATGCCCAAACTGGTTACAGTGATAGCACTTGCCTCTTAACTTCTTTACACCAGTTTTTGGCTCCTTAGCTTCTTTCGGACCTATGCCTCCATGTTTCTGAACCTTTTTTTCTTCTTACTTTTCAGCTTAGAGAAAGAACATTTTTCAGCCATATGCACAATACTAGGCTTCCTAAGAACACCATCGGCTGCTTGAAGTTCTTTAAGAAGTTCTGCCAATGAAAAGTTGAGCTTATTCATGAAATAATTTAGGCAGAACTGCTTAAAGCTATTAGGCAGTGACTAGAGTATGATATCGATCTGGATTTTTTCGTCAATCTCAGCTCCTAGGATCTCAAGTTCATTCAGAAGACTGATCATCTTCAGAACATGATCCCTAACTAGGGTGCCTTCAGCTATGCTTGTATTCATCAGAGATTTTATGGCCACTTGCCTAGCAGCATGATTTTGATCCTCAAATATTTCTTTGAGGTTCATAATCATGTCATAGGCACTGGGTATAGACTGATGCTGATGCGGCAATATATTTGACATGGAAGTCAAAATGTAACAGTAAGCCATCTAATCAGTTTTCTACCACTTATGATAAGCGCATGTTTCTTGTTCGGTCGCCCCCTCATCAGGTACTGGTGGACAAATTTCAGATAATACAAACTTGTAATTTTCAACAGTTAAGATAATATTCAAGTTTCTTTTCTTGTTTACATAGTTTGGTCCCGTTAGTTTGTTTTCTTTGATAATGGTCGCGAGTGGATTGAAAGTCATTTTAATCATGAGAATCACATAATTAAAATAACAGTTAATTATGACGAGCAAAATTTTAAATTTATTTTAAAAATTCACCAGCAGCATGGTATCCTGTAAATATAATGCCTTGATGGGAGGACGTCAACTATCCATCGTTTGTCTAGAAAGGCCAATTCCTATTAATTTTATTATTTAGGCAACAGACCATACCAAGTAAAAATTAAATAGTTGACATAGTTTCAGTCTAGTAAATAATAGGAGTGGCCCAAATGGAGATAATACTATTATTTACAGCTAAGTGTTAACCACCACTTAATTCCTAATCAATCACTTCACAATGAACCCTTCAGATGGAGAAGTGGTCCACACTAATAATTATCTAAAATTATTCCTGAAGGACGTTCGTACCAGCGAAACCACAATTAATTCTGTCTAATGGGAAGAAAAGTTTTACTGTCGACGCGTGAAATTAATTACATTACCTATGAACTAGTAAAGGAGACCGCGGGTTTATCTATGAATAAATTTTTTTTCACTTAGATTTTTAAAATAATTTTGAGTGTTATAAAAATTCGTTGAATTAAAATAAAATTATTAATTTCGAAAACCACACGATCCGAAAGATTCCAAAACATCTTTCCATGTATTAATGCGTAACAAATAAAATTACCGATAAATGCACAATTTTTTCTTTGCTTTACAACTAAGGTATTAAATAAAGGCATTCTAGTATTTTATTTTTTACGTTACACATTTTTTGAAAAAATAATATTTATTAAAATTAAATATTTTTCTATTTAATTAATTTAAAATTTAAAATTAATTTCTACGTTTTTTCAAGATATTCAATTTATTAAAAAATCATCTTAAACGTGTTATTTTGTAAAAAATAAAATATCTAAAAAAATTTTATTTAATTAAAAAAACTTAATTTTATTTTTTTTACAAAATATTAATGAAAATTATTTTTTTTGAATTAATTAAATTAAATAGAAAATATAAAACAGATATATATCATCCACGCAGTTTAAATAAATATAAATACAAGATATATATATTTACCGATTTTATGATTAAACAAAAACTCTTTTGAGTTTCAGTTTCTTGTTCTAACTCGTAATCTTTCAATCCTTATCTGATCAGCTTCCGGCATCCAAGTCGTGTCAGAATTTCTCAAGTTGCAGTGTTATACAAATACAACACCGACCCAAGCTTGATCAGCTAAAAAGAACAGTCAGCCACCACCACAGCCGAACCACCACCACTAGCCACAATAGGCGCCGCTAACGCCGCACCACTGTCGCCAAAAGCCACCACTCCCAAACTCCATTTTCATCTCATTTTTTCTGAAAAATAGCTTACGAAGTATACTATTTTTCTGTCAAAAATAGAATAAAAAAATGCCTCGAAAACAACTTTCGATGAGGGCCAAACAGCCCCCACCGCCGCCGCCCCTTGCTGCCTGTTGTCGCTGTCCGCTAAGCCTCGTTCTGTGATCGTTTTGGCTCTCGTTTCCTACTATTTTCAACACTAATATACTGCTGTTTATTGCTGGAAAAAACACCTCAAAAATAGTTCTGAAAAAGCTTGAAAAACAACCCTAAAATAGTCTGTCGCCACTGCCGGCGAAAATCACCGCTATTTGCGGCCTAAAACGCCGCTATTCACGGCCTATTATTTTCATTGTTTTGTAATCCGTTTTTCTGCTTCAGAAACTGCAAAAACCGTTCTAGAAACCCCTGAAAAATAGTCCCTTAGAGGCTGCTGAAAACAGCCTCGAAACTACCGTTATTTGCCGCCGAAAATTGCCGCCTTTTGCGGCTCTTTTTGTGTTGTTATTCTCAAGACCAATTTGTATTGAGCTCCTATTATTAAATGTTTAAATTATCTTCCCACGTTAAGATTCCTGATACTCGTCAATTAAATTTAATTATTAAAAATTTAATTTAATCGGCTTCTTTAAAATTTCTTAAGTCTTTAAAATTTCTTAAGCCCTTCACGCTTAATTTATTTGACTGTCGACAATTAAATCTACCTGCAGGGTTTGGTCCAGTTAAAACTTATAAGCTTCCTTAAGAGGGTATTCAATCCCGAACAATCAAGACGTGAATTCCATCAATAATTAATTTTCACCATATAATTAATACCGTTGTCTAACTCATCGGGACTATTGACTTATAAAAGATCACACCTTCCAATAAATCAAAGTAACAAATATTAAATATACATAAATAATAATTATTTCAAAATTAAGAGTATATATAAGCACTCATAATAACCTTGGGATATAAATTAATTTATATAGTCAGTATAAATTAATTACCCCAATGTGGTCATGTTCAATACACACAAAGTGTATTAGCACAGTGAGTCCAAACAATATACGATGCTATTATCTACTCTCCGAAATCAAGACAGGCTTACTAAAATTCTGTGTTATAGTCGTACCGATGGTTTGTCCAATTTCATCTAAACTGTGAATAAAAACTTATATTCTGCAAGAACCTATAATTCGGTTTTCTGTGTGCATACCATACTCTACACACCAGATTAAATACTGTACATAATAAAAGGCATCCATGTATAACATTAAAGAAATGATATTGCATTCATTGCTCATTAAAATTCTCATAAAATGAAAAAAAAATTATTTTATTAAAATTAAATTAAATACTAAAACCAAATAAAATTTATAATTTTTAATATACAACCCTAATAATGGGATGGCCCCAAACCTCCAAAACTAGGTTTCCACAACCTTTACATAAATCTCTTCGAGTTTAAAAACTCATTTTTTCGAAAAAACCACAGACACACACACGTCCACCAACTTTGTAGCAAACTATAAAAACACATAACATGGTCTTTCTTCTAACAAACATAGTTTAAACACAAAGTTTAACAGAAAATACATTTTTTAACGGCACAAATGTGAGACCCTGACCCATTTTTTTCAACATTTTTTACGCGCATTTAATGTTTTCGTTGCAGCATGTTTATATGCTTTTTGAAGTATGTTCGGATTTAGATATGCATGCGGGGTTGGTTCCTGGGGTCGTCGGGCGTTGTGATGCAGGTTTTAAAAAAAAATATTTTCGTGACCTATAAATATCTGGCGTTAGATATTTTTAAAACTTCTCAGCTAAGTTTTCTTCTTTTTCTCTCTCATTCTCTCTAACTTCTCGGGGGCCCGGCGCTCGATTTTCAACGATCCAACAGTGGATCCTTGCTATTGGCATCGTGGTCTATGCATTCATCCAGATGAAATTTTATTTCGATAAAGTTTAATTTTGCACGTAGATCGAGGTGTCGGGTTTTTAACTCACCGAGATAGGATTCTAGACTCTCATGTCTTATAAGGGTGCTACATGTAATCGTGTGTTTTTCTACCAGTTAAAACTGCATGAAAAACCATTTTATGTTCAAACGGGATTTTGGTTTTAAAACTTATTTTTCATCGCATTCGATTTGATGAAATCGTGTTTTGGGTGTTTCTTTCAAGGTTTTGGTGTTAAGCTTGGGCGTGTATATGCTCGAAAGTGTTGGATGGGAGTTTGGAGACGTTGATTCGAGGTTGGAGAGGCCGAAACAGTGGCTCAAAAACTGTTTCTGCTTGGGTTCAATCGACTGGATCGTGAGTTTGTGGGTTCAGTCGACCGGACCGTGAGTTTGTGGGTTCAGTCGACTGGATCGTGAGTTTGTGGGTTCAGTCGACCGGACCGTGAGTTTGTGGGTTCAATTAACTGGACCATGAGGGTCAGTCGGCTGACCAGTGTTTTTGGGCAATTTTAGTGAGCTTCTAGTAGGGTGTTTGGGTTGACTAGAGGGGGGTCCAGTCGACTGGATCCTGGGCTGTTATGTTTCGTTGTTTGGTGGTTGGTTCCTCGGTTTCCAATTGATTTTCAATGGTATTCAGTTAATTAATATATGAGATTAGTCGATTAAAATACTGTTAGATTCCCTTTGGGGTTCGGTTGGTTGTATAGTGGCTTTGGGGGTCTTGATGTGGCCTTGGATGTTTATTTTGGTGTCATCCTCAGCGATGATGGGCATGGTTAGATGCCGGTTGTAGGGGCACGGTTGTGTGCGTGGTGGTTTGTGCACCGTTGTGTGCGTGGTGGTTTGTGCACCGTTGAGTGCAGGACGTGTGGATTCGTTGTTCGTTTTAAAGGTGGGGTTTTGGTGACAATCGTTTTGTGGGAGGTTCAGGTGTTGGCCTCCCAGTTAGGCATTGATTTTTCGTATCGTTAGTTATCTCGGTGTGTGGACGGGTCGTTCGGATAAATGAATGACGGATTATGTAACACTGTTATGTGAAACGTCGTGGCTATACGTGCTTTGTGCTTATAGAACTGTGATTAGTTTTATTCATGCGTGTGGTATGATGGGTACGTTATCTTATGTGGTCTCGATGCATTTAAGGCTTTGGGCTTTTTGTATGCATATGTGAATTCGGCGTTATCCCGTAAGAATCGGCATTATCCTGAACTAGTCGGTGTTATCCCATAGGATGCTGTTTTACCCCGTGGTTTGTTGTTTTATCCACAATTTTATCCCGTGGTATGCGGTATTATCCCGTGGTATACGGTCTCATCCCGTGGCATACGATTTTATTCCGTGATTTAGGCATGTGTAAGGATGTCTGTTGTATATAGATCTGTATCTATGTGGTAGAATGGTTATTGTGGCGTGTGAGAGCCGATCAGATGTATCTGTGTTACATTCATTGGGGCTGCAGTCCTTCGATGAAAGTCTAAGAAGATTCATGGATTGCATGAAATGCATATCGGGATGGATAAATCAATTTCAAACTGTTGTTACGACCCGTGTGAGTCGAGACACAAAAATAATTTTCAAGGCTCGTGTGAGTCAAAAATGGTTTTTATCCTCGCTTCTCATTGCTTGTGAAAAATTGTTTTAATGGCTTGAAAGAGAGTCAAATAGTGCACCTTATTTTCCTAGCATGTTTAGCTTTTATTGCATGCATGTCTAGTTTCTGCCGAACTTTGGCTCACGGTATGGAATTTGAAATATTTTTCAGGTACCGGTCATGCAGGTTGATTCGTGGTTGCTAGATAGGCTAAAGATCTATAATCTTTCTTTTTTGTTCTTTCTGTATCATGTATGTTTACATGTTTTTTCTATTTTGCAACTGTGTAATGTAAGTCTTTTGGCGGTTATATATAATGCATGTATGTTTTATATTGAGAGTGTATTCTCAGGTTGGGTGTTATGTTTGGTTGCTTGTGGGTGTTTCACGTGGCCCGAAGTTTAAGGCATGACAGATTGGTATCAGAGCTCTGGGTTCGAATACCTAAGAGCCGTGGGGAGAGGTTGTATCACCGTGTGAGGTTGATTGCGTGTGCTTGATTGCATGTGTTTGATGCTTTGATAACATGAACGTGTTAGCATGTTAAGCATGAGAATGATGTGTATATGTGAGCATGAGGGTTGAACCTTAAGATTGATTTGTCTTGCCTTTGGGCGTTTGGATTAACAAACTGGAGAGCCAAGTTAGAAACGCGTTTAGCTAACGTGATTTCTAGCAGAAAATCTGAGTAGGTTATCTAGATTGATGCGTCATTCTTGTCGGCTCCCCTCATATGTGAGGTTAATTTAGCATGAACCTATGCAGCTACATGTTAGCATGCTTATGTGCTTAGTGGTTATGTTCATGCGATATGCTACGTCTTATGATCTGTCTTTCTTTTCTTATAGGCACGATGTCTGCGAGGAGAGGGCGAGGCCGTGGTCGAGGCCGTGGCCGTGGTGTTGGCTAAGGGGATGTTCCTGTCCCTGATGCTGGGGATGCAAATGCTCCCCAGGGACCTATGGACTCAGTAGAGTTGCTGCGTGCGCTGGTGGGCTCCATCGGTCAGTTGGTTGAGGCTGCTACAGGTGAGATCGTCAGAGAGAGAGTGTCTGAGTCGAGGGCGATGGTAGCGATGCAGGAGTTCAGGCGCATGGATCCGCCTACCTTTACTGGAGATCCTGATCTTATTATGGCGACAAAGTGGTTGGAGCTGGTGACCCGGATCCTTAACATATTGCAGATAGCTGAGGATGAGTTGCGGGTTTTTTTTGCCACCTTTCAGCTGAGAGGTAATGCTCATCAGTGGTGGAGATATGCCAGAAACACGGTGGGGGTCACATGGACAGCCTTTACAGGAGTTTTTTTGGAAAAATACTTCCCGGCTTCGAAGAGGGACTTATACAGGGAGGAGTTCTATACTCTCACTCAGGGGACCATGGATGTTATGCAGTATGAGGCCAGATTTACGAGCTTGTCCCGGTTTGCATCGAATTTGGTAAGTACAGATGAGCTGCGTTCGATGAGGTTTGAGCCGGGCTTGAGACTCACGATCAGAGAGCGTGTGGATGCAATGAGACTTTGTGTGTTTATAGAGCTAGTAGAGGTAGCAGCGAGGGTTGAGAACACTATGACTGAGATTCAAGCTTCCAGGGAGGCCAAGACACCTCAGGGTGGGATAGAGGCACAGTTAGGTGGGCATTCCAACAAGAGACAGAGGTCCTCTGGTCCTAGCTTTCATCCATCTGGATCACAATAGTTTTCAGTACCAGCACCATCAGTGGCTTCGTCTAGGAGGCTAGAGTAAAGAGAGGTTAGATGTTATCGATGTGGACAGTCGGGGCATTATGTGCCAAATTGCCCGCATTCAAGGCAGTATCGGGTCCACAGTTGAGGCAATCTCAGAGTTACATACCAGATCAATCACAGGGGAGGGAGCTGCCGATTTGCTATAGATGTGGTCAGATTGGACATATCCACAAGAACTGTTCTCAGGGAGGCAGTGCGCCGAGCAGGGAAGGCACATCGGTGGGTTCGGATGTGATGGGTCTATCGAAGTATCGACAACAGCATTCTGCCATTTAGACTTCCTAAGTGGTAGATGGGGGAACTTTAATTCAGTCGATACGGCAGCCGACAGCACTGAGTTCTAGTGGACAGGCCAGGCTGACGCTGAGCAGAGCGTATGCTCTCATAGCTCTTAGTTCTTCGAGGGCACTGGTTGTGCCTGATGATGCAGCTATGCCTTCAGTGAACAAAGGTACTTTCTAAGCTAGTAAAGCAGTGCATTTCCTTGTTGCACCTATTTGGGAGTTGGTGATGGTTTTCGTGGGTGGTGTACCGCTGGCTGACGCCGAGCAGAGCGTATGCTCTCATAGCTCTCAGTTCTTCGAGGGCACCGGTTGTGCCTGATGATGCAGCTATGCCTTCAGTGAGCAAAGGTACTTTCTGAGCTAGTAAAGTAGTGCATTTCCTTGTTGCACCTGTTTGGGAGTTGGTGATGGTTTTCGTGGGTGGTGTGCCATGTTGAGGCAGTGGTTGGTGAGGATGTGAGGTTGGGATGAGTTGTAGATCCCCTGTCTATGAGATAGTTGGCCGTTGTTTAGGATGCCTAACCTTGTTTGACTATATCCTAGGAATGGTTTGGCTGACTATCTCCTATGCCTGTGTCGATTGCAATCGACGGTTTGTTTTCTTTTGACCCTTTGTTGAATTTCAGGGGTGAAATTCCTTTAAGGGGGGTAGAGTTGTGAGACTCTGACCCGTTTTTTTCAGCATTTTTTGACGCGCATTTAGTGTTTTTGTTGCAGCATGTTTATATGCTTTTTGATGCATGTTTGGGTTTAGATATGCATGTGGGGTTGGTTCCCAAGGTCGTCGAGCGCTGTGATGCGGGTTTCAAAAAAAATATATTTTTGTGACCTATAAATATCTGGCGTTAGATATTTTCAAAAGATATTTTTAAAACTTCTCAGCTAAGTTTTCCCCTTTTTCTCTCTGCCTTCTCTCTAACTTCTTGGGGGCCCGGGGCTCGATTTTCGACAATCTAACAACAGATCCTTACTATTAGCATCGTGGTATATGCATCCATCCGGATAAAATTTTATTCTGGCGAAGTTTAGTTTTGCACGTGGATCGAGGCGTCAAGTTTTTAACTCACCGAGATAGGATCCTAGACTCTCATGTCTCATAAGGGTGCTATGTGTAATCGTGTGTGTTTCTACTGGTTAAAATTGCATGAAAAACCATTTTATGTTCAAACGGGGTTTGGGTTTTAAAACTTATTTTTCGTTGTATTCGATTGGACGAAATCGTGTTTCAAGTGTTTCTTTTGAGATTTTGGTGTTAGGCTTGGGCGTGCGTATGTCAGAGGGTGTTGGATGGGAGTTTGGAGGCGTTGATTCGAGGTTTGGGAGGCTAAAACAGTGGCTTGGAAACAGTTTTCACCTAGGTTTAGTTGACTAGATCGTGGGATCAGTGGACTAGATCATGAGTTGTGGGTTCAGCTAACTGGACAGTGAGGGTCAATCGACTGACCAGTGTTTTTGGGCATTTTTGGCGAGCTTTCAGTAGAGTGTTTGGGTTGACTAAAGGGGGGTCCAGTCAATTGGATCCTGGGCTATTATGTTTTGTTGTTTGGTGGTTGGTTCCTCGATTTTCAATTGGTTTTTAATAGTATTCAGTTGGTTGATATATGGGATTAGTCGATTGAAATACTATTGGATTCTTTTTGGGGTTCGGTTGGTTGTGTGGTGGCTTCGGGGGTCGTGACGTGGCCTTGGGTGTTTATTTTGGCGTCATCCTCGGGGGTGATGGATATGGTTAGATGCAGGTTATAGGGACACGGTTGTGTGCGTGTGTCACGCCCCAAACATTCGGGTCACGCGAAAGCCCACCAAAACATCCATTTAAGAAAATAGGTTTTCAAAGTTGATAATTAAAATGTACAACATTTGGATAAAAGATCCCCACAGTTCAACTCTCATAAAACTGTAAATCATACAATCTCATACATGAATAATAGTATCGCCTCAAGGCGTACAAAACCAGCCTCAACAGGCGTCACATATGTAAGTACATGTCTCAAAAAGGAAAACTACAGCAAGTTTTTCGTCACCTCTGCACTAGGTTAACTCATCGTGCTCACCTGAAAAGGTTTTACAGCAAAATCCCACAACGTGAGCCAAAGCCCAATAGAATATAGACAGTAAAACTATAAAGCAGACTATGCAATTATACACACATGGGCTCAACCACAGGAGCCAAAAAGGTTTTCCTTCCAAAACCACAAGTTTTCCGTCAGACTATCACAAGTCTTAAGAAGGTTTTATCTCATAAAACCCCACATTTTTCATCCTTCAAACTATGCATATCATCCTAACAGATATCATGTTACAGTAAAGGAAAACTATAAATAAAACAGTAAGCTCGACTCAGATCACACAACTGAGAAGAAAGATAAAATGTAATCCTATGTACCGACTCTGCCATATCGAAAAAGGTAACAACTATAGACTCTCGTCCATTACCCTGAACCCACAGGCTTAGTAATGACAAGCTCTCTACGGAGTTACGACAACGTACTCAATTTACGTGCAGAACCCGAGGGTACAGAGCACCCAACACAACCACTCAATTTACGGGACCTGAGCCAGAGGGTCCAGAGCACCCACACTCAATTTACGGGTACTAACCCAAAGGTACATAGCACCTACGCTGCTCACATTTTTGAACTTACATCGAGGAGCAATGGAAGGCCAACTCAAGCAAACCCACTGTCATGGTACATCTATGGAGAACATTCAAAAACCCACCGTAGCTCAACTACGAAAACCCGCAAAATGATTTATACCACAAATGTATAAAAAGAGATCCAATCCATTAAAATGGAAATCTAAAACCATTTCCAACAAAACGTTTAAAATGGTGATACTCAACCCCGCGGGTTAGCTCCAAACCTCCAAAATCACGTTTTTCACCGTTTTCACAAAATACTTCGTTTTCAAACCTTTTTTGAAAACTACGGATACCACGTACCTGAAATATGCTTACAACTGAGAAAAAGACGTAAAAACCCACTTTTACCCAAAAACCACGGTTTAAAACATGTAAACAGCATTTCATGCATTTTTACCCGGTGAAAACAAGTATAACTGCATATAACACCCTCATAACAGTAGTAGGTCTAGAATCCTCCCTCAGAGAGTCACGAACTCGACATCTCAAAACTGAACGGCGTCATAATGAGAATCCGACTGGTTGGATGCGAATCCCACGGCCCCGATAGCAAGGATCCACGAAGGAATCAACAACAAACCAAGCCCCGGGTCCACAAAGCTAGAGAGAAGGCAGAGAAAATGGGTGTCTTAGGTCTGAAGAAAGGTTTTTGTATCAAAAAACACGCCACTGGAGCTTTTATAGAAAACAAAAAATAACACTGTCCAGTCGACCAAACTAGGGAGTTCAGTCGACCGAACTCCAGATCCACGGTTCAGTCGACCGAACTGGACCCTACAGTCGATCGAACCCCATAAAAAGGCTACTAGAATTTCTGTTTTGGTTTTGGTCTCGGTTTTTTGAAGCAAACATGATTTTTGGTCCAAACACAAGCCAAAAGAGCTCCTACCAAACCCCAAAAAGCGTGTAGCACATCTACACATGCTGTTCTACAACTTTAAAGTATAAACCATGCATCGATGCTGTTCATGTACTGGAATAAAAGTGTCACGTATATAAACAACTCAAAATATAAGTGTCAGGGTCTCATAACTCTCCCCCCTTAAGGAATTTTGTCCCCGAAATTGGCAATAAGGTCACGAGGTAAAGAGGTCTGGGTATCTGGTACGCATCCCAGGCTCCAGCTCCCATGTAGCTTCCTCAGCTCCATGATGATGCCATAAGACCTTAACATAAGCGATCATTCTGCATCGCAACACCTGCTCCTTTGTATCAAGAATCTTCACTGGACACTCCTCGTAGGTGGCATCCTCATCAAGCCGCAGTTCAGCCCAATCTAATACAAGTGAAGGATCAGGCTCATACCTCCGAAGCATAGAAATGTGAAACACGTTATGTACATATGCTAACCGAGGTGGCAAAGCCAAACGATAAGAAACCTCTCCAACCCTATTTAGGATCTCAAATGGTCTAATGAGGTCCATCGTGACATGCTCTCACTTCCACTCTGATATAGGCAACGACTGTAGCAATCCTGTCGGTCTCTGATGTTCTGCCTTTACCTGCTGACAGGTGAGGCATCGGGAAACAAACTAGATTATGTCTCTCTTCATCCCCATCTAATAGAACTGACGGCGTAAGTCATGGTACATCTTCGTGCCTCCAGGATGCACGGCAAGACGAGAGTGATGACACTCACGTAATAGAATAGCTCAGCATGACTCTGGCACAAACAACCTGCCTGCCAACCTCAGACTCTGATCAGAACCCACAAGCCATCCTTCTGTATCCTCGCCACTAGCAACGCGGTCTCGTATCATCTGAGCCTCCTGGTTCGCCTGCTGGACCTCTAGCACACGTGCTATCAACGCTGGTCGAGCAACTACAGAAAATAAGGTGGCCCCCCTTCACGACCTCCCTGAGGCACAAATTAAACTCCCTAACATCATCAAGCATGTCCCACTCACGTATAGCCACAAAAGCTAACAACCCATGAGATCTCCTACTGAGCGCATCTGCCACCACATTGGCCTTCCTTAGATGATACTGCAAATCAAAATCATAATCCTCTAATAGCTCCATCCACCGCCGTTGGCGCAAGTTTAGGTCCTTCTGTGAAAATAAGTATTTTAAACTATTGTGATCGGAGAAAACCTCGAAATGCTCACCATACAAATAGTGACGCCATGTCTTCAAGGTGAAGACCACAGCTGCCAACTCCAAGTCGTGTGTTGGGTAGTTCTGCTCGTGCATCTTCAACTGCCGAGAACTGTAGGCCACAACCTTGCCTTCCTGCATCAGAACACATCCTAGACCGTCATGTGATGCATCACAGTACACTGTATACCCCAAGCCTCGCTATGGAATGATCAATACTGGCAGACTAGTAAACCTCATCTTCGGCTCCTTGAAAGCTGACTCACAGGACTCACTCCAAGCAAACACAACTCCCTTCCATGTCAGGCGCGTCATCGGTGCAACAAGTCTAGCAAAATCCTTCACGAACCATCGGTAGTAGCCAGCTAGACCCAAAAAATGACGTATCTCAAAGACGTTCTTTAGTCGCTCCTAACCGGTCTCTGCATCTGTCTTTGATGAATCTACCGATATCCAGTTTGTCGACACCACGTGTCCTAAAAATCTCACCTCCAAAATTTAGAATTCGCACTTCTCGTACTTCGCGTACAAGCAGTGCTCTCTCAAAGTTTGTAATACAATCTGCAGGTGATCCTCGTGTGCCTCTCTGGTGGGTGAATATATCAGAATATCATCCACAAACACCACCATAAAACTATCCAAGTAAGGATGGAAAATCTGGTTCATCAGACTCATGAATGTAACAGGTGCGTTCGTCAGACCAAACGGCATAACTAGAAACTCATAGTGACCATAGCGAGTCTTGAAAGCGGTCTTCGCTATGTCCTCGTCCCTAATCCTCAACTGGTGATATCCTGATCTCAAGTCTATCTTCGAAAAGTAGCTCGAATCCCTCAGCTGATCAAATAAGTCGTCTATCCTCGACATCGGGTACTTGTTCTTCACGGTCACCTGGTTCAGCTTCCTGTAATAGATACACAGACGTAAAGATCCATCCTTCTTCTTTGCAAAAAGAACAGGAGCTCCCCACGGTGAAGTACTCGGACGTATAAACCCTCTGTCTAACAACTCCTACAATTGTACTTTGAGTTCACGTAACTCAGCGGGTGCAAAACGATAGGACGGTATAGATATAGAAGTAGCTCCGGGAACTAAATCAATAGAGAACTCTACCTCCCGACTCGGTGGCAACTCAAATAGATCAACAGGAAAGACATTAGGATAGTCGCACACCACCGGGGGTAACTCTCCTTGAACCCCAACTACCTCATCCAACATAAGGGGTGCAAAAAGGGAACCCAGGTTACCCTGGTTCCGCACAACACCTGGCACAAACCTCAAACCCTCATCCCGGTCTCCCACAAAACAAAAGCAATCTCCCTTCGGTGTACCAATCGTTACCCTCCGTCGATCGCAATCGATGAAAGCACGATAGGTGGTCAGTCAGTCCATCCCTAGAATGAGATTGAACGCAGTCATGTCTAGAATAACAAGGACAAACTCTAAGCAATGACCAATGACCTCCAACACGCAGGATCTACAGAAAAGGCTCAACTTCACACTCCCACTCACCAGAGTCTCTACACACAAGGTACTACCCAACCAGTCCATCTCTAACTCCAAAGCAGGTGCAAAAGAAGCATATATGAATGAACGTGATGCTCTAGTGTCGATAAGAACACTGGCCGATGATCTGAAGACTAGAAGAGTACCTCTAATCACGGAGGTGGTAGCAGCAGCATCGGGACCAACCGATGCTCTAGAAGAACTAGGATCTGCAAGAACATAAGCTCTGGCTAGCCCACTGCGGCCCTGCACTGCCGACTGTCTTCCTGACTACACTGAAGCTCCTCCCTCTGCAAAACGGGACGTCTAAGCTCTAGGGTGTGTATACATCTGTCTCCCCTGGCCTGATGGAACAGCGAGTGCACCTGTTGTACTTCGCACAATCCCTCCTCAGGGACAGTCCCTACAGATGTGCCCAGACTGGCCACACTCAAAACATATCACTGGCCCCCTCCCCTACGCCTGTGACTGCAACTGTGCCTGAATAGGCGCTGCACTCCGGCACTCTGCAGCACGATGCCCTGGCCGCTGGCATCTATAACAAAGAAGCCCTCTCTGCTCTGATCTTGCCGTTGAAGCAACGGGAGGCGTGAATGCAAAAGACTGGGGTAGATACGACCCTATCGGATGCGAACTTGAACTAGATGTCTGTCTACGCTTGTTCTCCCTGCGCCCCTGATCCTGTGTGCGTCCCCCGCCCTGCTGACTCCTACTGTCCCTGTCTCTGCGCGTCTCATTCAGAGTGTCCTCCACTTTCATAGCAGTCTCCACCAGCTCTGTAAAGACCTGCATCCTGAATGCCGCCACTCTGTCACGAATAGCGGGCCTCAAACCCCTCTCAAATCAGTTTGCACGAAACTCGTCAGTAGGTACAATCTCCTGTGCAAACAGAGATAGGCTAGTAAACTCAGCCTCGTACTCAAGCACTGTCATCGTCCCCTGTGTCAAAAACAGGAAGTCCTCTCTGTAGCGATCCCTCAAAGTCGTTGGAAAGTATTTCTCCATAAATACCTTCGTGAATGCATCCCAGGTGCCTGCCACTGTGGTCTTGGCCAACTTCCACCACATGTGAGCACTCCCTCTAGCTGAAAGGCAGCACATATAACTCTTAGATCATCTTCCTCAATCTAAAGAGAGTCAAGGATCCTGGTAACCAGCTCCAGCCACTCGGTGGCAATCGTGGGATTGGGATCCCCAGAAGAGGTAGGAGGGTCTAGACGGCGAAACTCACGCATCGCAACTGTCGCCCTCGGCTCAGGTATGGTCTCTCTCCCCTAGAGGCCTCAACCAGTTGCCGGATGGAGCCGACCATCTCACGCAACAGATCTCCCTCAGCAACGGGTCCTTGGGGTGCATTAGCATCCCCAACATCTGGGACTGGAACGTCCCTTCGGCCAGAACCACAGCCACGGCCTCGACCTCGGCCTCGTCCTCCCCGCGTGGACATAACTCTATACGAAAGCAACATAACAGGATAAGAATCCATACAACATGTTATTGCTAACGTAAAAGACAAATAAGCATGCTAACACATAGCCACGTAATATCATGTCATCACATATCTCACATACCGAGGAGAACCAACGAGAAAGACTTATAGCTTTGAACAACCTACTCAGATTCCTTGCTAGAAATCGCGTCCACGAAACGCGTCTCTAATATGGCTACAAAGTATGTTAATCCAAACGCCTGAAGGCAAGACTAATCAATCCTAAAATCCAACCTCCATACCCATGTATACACCACAAGCTGTCAAGCTATGTTAGGAAAACACTGTAACACATGCAATCAAGCACACATACATCCTCACAAGATGATGTACCCTCTTTCTCATGGCTCATAGGTATTCGAACCCAGAGCTCTGATACCAAGTTGTCACGCCCCAAATATCTGGGTCACACGAAAGCCCACTAAAACACCCATTTAAGAAAAAAGGTTTTCACAGTTGATAATTAAAATGTACAACATTTGAATAAAAGATCCCCACAGTTCAACTCTTATAAAACTCTAAATCATGCAATCTCGTACATGAATAATAGTATCGTCTCAAGGCGTACAAAACCAGCCTCAACAGGCGTCACATGTGTAAGTACATGTCTTAAAAAGAAAAACTACAGCAAGTCTTCCGTCACCTCTGCACTAGGTCAACTCATCGTGCTCACCTGAAAATATTTTACAGCAAAATCCCACACCGTGAGCCAAAGCCCAATAGAATATAGACAATAAAACTGTAAAATAGACTATGCAATTATACACACATGGGCTCAACCACGGGAGCTAAAAAGGTTTTCTTTCCAAAACTACAAGTTTTTCATCAAACTATCACAAGTCTCAAAAAGGTTTTATCTCATAAACCCCACATTTTTCATCCTTCAAACTATGCATATCATCCGAACAGATATCATGCCACAATTAAGGGAAAACTGTAAATAAAACAGTAAGCTCGGCTCAGATCACACAACTGAGGAGAAAGATAAAATGTAATCCTATGTTCCGACTCTGCCATACCGATAAAGGTAACAACTATAGACTCTCGTCCATTACCTTGAACCCACAGGCATGGTAATGACAAGCTCTACACGGAGTTACGACAACGTACTCAATTTAACGGCAGAACTCGAGGGTACGGAGCACCCAACACAACCACTCAATTTACGGGACCTGAGCCCGAGGGTCCAAAGCACCCACACCCAATTTACGGGGATTAACCCGAAGGTACAGAGCACCTATGCTGCGCACGTTTCTGGACTTACACCGAGGAGCAATGGAAGCCCAACTCAACCAAACCCACTGTCACGATACATCTATGGAGAATATTCAAAAATCCAACGTAGCTCTACTACAAAAACCCGCAAAATGATTTATACCACAAATGTATAAAAGGAGATCCAATCCATCAAAATGGAGATCTAAAACCATTTCCAACAAAACGTTTACAAGGGTGAGACTCAACCCCACGGGTTAGCTCCAAACCTCCAAAATCACGTTTTTCACCGTTTTCACAAAATACTTCATTTTCAAACCTCTTTTGAAAACCACGGATACCACGTACCCAAAATATGCTTACAGCCGAAAAAAGGCATAAAAACCCACTTTTACCCAAAAATCACGGTTTAAAACATGTAAACAACATTTCATGCATTTTTACCCGGTGAAAACAAGTATAACTGCATATAACACCCTCATAACAGTAGTAGATCTAGAATTCTACCTCGAAGAGTCAAAAACTCGACGTCTCAAAACTGAACGGCGTCAGAACGAGAATTCGACCGGTTGGATGCGAAGCTCACGGCCCCGATAGCAAGGATCCACGAAAGAATCAACAACAAACCAAGCCCCGGGTCCACAAAGCTAGAGAGAAGGCAGAGAAAACGGGTTTCTTAGGTCTGAAGAAAGGTTTTTGTATCATAAAACACGCCACTGGAGCTTTTATAGAAAACGGAAAATAACACTGTCCAGTCGACCAAACTAGGGAGTTCAATCAACCGAACTCCAGATCCACGGTTTAGTCGACCGAACTGGACCCTCCAGTTGACCGAACCCCATAAAAAGGCTACTAGAATTTTTGTTTTGGTTTTGTTCTCGATTTTGTGAACCAAACATGATTTTTGGTCCAAACACAAGCCAAAAGAGCTCCTACCAAACCCCAGAAAGCGTGTAACACATCTACACATGCTGTTCTATAACTTTAAAGTATAAACCATGCATCGATGCTGTTCATATACTGGAATAAAAGCGTCACGTATATAAATAACTCAAAAGATAAGGGTCAGGGTCTCATAGCATGGTGGTTTGTGCACCATTGAGTGCGGGACATGTGGATCCGTTGTTCATTTTAAAGGTGGGGTTTTGGTTAGAACCGTTTTGTGAGAGGTTCAGGTGTTGGCCTCTGGGTTAGGCATTGATTTTTCGTATCGTTGGTTGTCTCGGTGTGTAGACAGGTCATTCGGATAAACGGATGACGGGTTGTGTAACACTATTATGTGGAACGTCGTGACTATACGTGTTTTAAGCTTATAAAACTATGATTAGTTTTATTCATGTGTGTGGTAAGATGGGTACGTGATCTTATGTGGTCTCGGTACATTTGAGGCTTTGGGCTTTGTATATGCATATGTGAATTCAGTGTTATCCCGTAGGATTTGGTGTTATCCCGTAGTTGTTGGTGTTATCCCGTAGGATGCAGTTTTATCCCGTGGTTTACTATTTTACCCCGTGGTTTGTAGTTTTATCCCGTGGTATACGGTTTTATCCCGTGGTATGCGATATTATCCCGTGGTATACGGTCTCATCCGGTGGCTTACGATTTTATCCCGTGGTTTAGGCATGTGTAAGGATGTTTGTTGTTTATAGATTTGTATCTCTATGTGGTAGAATGGTTATTGTGGCTTGTGAGAGCCGGTTAGATGTATCTGTGTTGCATTCGTTGGGGCAACGGTCCTTTGGTGAAAGTCCGAGAAGATATATGGATAGCATAAAATGCATATCGGGGCAAATAAACCAATTTCAAACTGTTGTTACGATTCGCGTGAGTCGAGACACAAAAATCATTTTCAAGGCTCGTGTGAGTCAAAAATGATTTTTATCCTCGCTTCCTGTTGCTTGTGAAAAATTATTTTAATGGCTTAAAAGAGAGTCGAAAACTGCACCTCATTTTCCTAGCAAGTTTAGCTTATATTGCATGCATGTCTAGTTTCTGCTGAGTTTTGGCTCACGATATGGGATTTAAAATATTTTTCAGGTACTGGTCACGCAGGTTGATTCGGGGTTGCTGGAGAGGCGAAAGATCTATAATCTTCCTTTTTTGTCCTTTCTGTATCATGTATGTTTACATGTTTTTCTAGTGTTGAAACAATGTAATGTAAGCCTTCTGGTAGTTATATACAATGCATGTATATTTTATATTGAGAGTGTATTCTTGGGTTGGGTGTTATGTTTAGTTGTTTGTGGATAATTCACGTTGCCCGCAGTTTGGAGTGTGACAAGAAATACATATAAACGCATGTATCACCATTTTTAAAGTACGATAGTCTAGAATCCTACCTCGGTAAGTTAAAAACTCGACGCTTTGCACTCTGGAGAGAAACCAAAATTGTTAAAACGAGAATCCGTTCGGATGAACACGAAGCTCATGGTGAGGATAACAAGGATCGACTACTAAAATGTCAAAAACTGAGCCCGAACCATGCTCAAATCTAGAGAGAAGGCCGAGGATCTGATTTTTCTTAAGAGCGAAGAAAAAAGGAAGACTATTCAACAATCTTGGTTCAAAAATCCAAACAAAGAGCTGTCATATATACAACTTACGTAGATAGACCGCTCGAGTGGTCTAAAGACCGTTCGATCGATCCTGCCCAGAAAACCCACTGATTTTCTGTTCCAACGTCCGTTAGAATCGGGATTGGAACCCACATGCATAAGTAGGTCAACGTATGCACAAAACACATAGAAACATGTTTTTCTATAACGATTAAAACAGTAGCCAACACATCGCATAAATATACATAACAAAAATTAAAAAGAACCGTGTCTCGCATAATTCATTTAGACGAGAAGATGTTGGTCTTCTTTCGGAAAAGAACGTGCCTTCATCCCTGAACCTAAATTAATTGTTCTACTGGGAGGGTGTACAGCTTGAATATCACCATCGGAGGTGTCCCATTTTTTCTCAAAAACATTTAGTGATTGCTAAACAATTTCTTTTGGTACTTGAATTTTATTCATTGGACCATAAAAATTATAATACCATGGGAAAAGTCTTATTTCTATTTGAGAACTTTTTAAAAATTGAATATAATCATTTTTTATATCTTTTTTCTTGATCAATAGTATGATTGTATGTGAATAATTTTTTATTGTATTTATTATAATATTTTAAATATTCTTGATTACTTAATTGAACATATATTAAAGGATACATAGTGAGAACATTTATATTTAAAGCTGTAAGATCAAAATTTTGATCTTCTGTATTAAAATTATTTTGATATATTGGTTGAGGTATTTGATTATTTATTTATATACTAGATATGAGATAATCTCTTGAAGATTGACCAATAGTATATCTATTTGGTGTAAAAAATTGATTTGATCCTAAAGATTGTGATCATAATAATTATGAAGGGATTCCTAAAATTGAAGACCTTGATTGACTTTCAGATCTTCTTGTAAGAAATTGGATTGTTACCGATCCATCTGGATATTCAATTATAGTATCAGGTTGAGTTTCTATTTGGGATTTTATTTGTGGAGGCATTATTTGAGGATGATGCCATCTATTATTATCATTTTCATCAGCCTCTTCTACTTCATACCATTTAATTATATTTGGAGTTATTACTTGAGATTTATTAAGATTTAATTGAAACATTATTGTTGAACCATGTGGACTTATTATTCTTTTAAACATTGGTGCTGAAGTTGTCATAACTTTTAAATAAATTCTATATGTTATTTATAAGTTTAAAAATAATACATCCATATTATATCTTTTTGGTTGTACTTGTAAAGTTAATGTTTTTAAAATTGTAGAGTCATGTAAGAATACTTAAAAGTTTGGATAACATTCAAAATATACTGGACCATGAATTAAACTTGTTTTAATTGTTCCTAATAATGCATCAAAATAAGAATTATGTCTTAAATCTACTAATGATCATGTAATTGATTTATTAAGATTTTATCGAGTCATAGGTTTAATTCCTACTTGAACTAATCCTAAGTGTAAATAATTGAAATTTTGTCAGAATTTTTTAATTAAATTTGGATCTAATAACTGAAAAGTTTGATATTAATTTGTCACTGATAAAATTTATTCTACAGTTTTTATTTTATGAGTATGTTTTAATTCAAATTTTTTTATCATATAATTTATTAATATTTTTCCATGGCATAGACCAATTTGTAAGAATTTTTTCAATATTTCTACATCTATTTCACTTTGATTAACTATTTATGGTGTTCTTGATGAACTTTCACCAGTTATCATATTGGTAAATGATCTAATTATCCTTGCCATATTATGTGAAAATTATCAGTTGTAGCTGTCAACAAAGGATAAAGTACTAGGTCTTACAGTCTTAATGGCGGCTTACAAACCACTGCACCGACGACTTTCCATTCCTTACTTGAGTGCCACACCGGCTGAAACTAACATAAATATGGCTATGATACCATTACCAGGCCCCAATAGATAACATTGGATCATATTAATCAAATTAACACACAAATAGACACATAGAAATAAACACTTTTATACATTATCAGGCCCCAATAGATAACATTGGATCATGTTAATCAAATCAACACACAAATAGACACACATAAATAAACACTTCTATTTATTTTGAATACTTTGATATAGACTTTTGAAGTAAAGATATACTTACAACATATTGGTAGAAGGTTGAATCTTAATATTACAAAGAGGAATGGTAATATAAGAAAGAAAATTGGTGATGAAAGAATTCTGCCCTCTACAAAGGGTGAGGCTTCCCATAAAAAAAGCACGCAGCCCCAGACTTCAAACGAAATTCAAATTCATTACAATTAAAAATACTATTTAATTTTTTACTTTTGGTCTAATTGCTGTTGAGGAACAGTAACTTGTCTGGGCACTATTCTTATCTAATGTAGAATTTTCTAGAGTGAACAATAAAATTTACTATACACTTTTGATCTTGAATCTTCACTGTTGATAACTGATAATTGAGAATCAATTTTTTCTTTTGAAGGAATCAACAATGTAGCATGACGTTTGAGAATCATAGGAAATCTCTTTTTGAAAAGGGAGATTTGTCTTTTGAAAAATTTGAACCATTGTCGAGGAAATGATTATGCTTTTGAATTGATTGATTATCACAAAGATACTGAATCGAAATTAATTCCAAAACAGTCATCCTTGTTATCAGGAGGACTAATTGAGAATAACATCTCACTAAGGAGATCATTATCATCAAGCAGTTTTGCCATTTCTTGAAGAACAGATGATTGGGTCATATTAGGGAATTGTGAAAGAATTTTGATTTTTATGGATGTCAAATTGACATTAACAAAATTAGAAGAGGATACTAAGAATTTTGAAGAAGGATTTGGTTGAGATGATGATGATTGAACTTTTGATGCATATGAAGATTTAGGGGAAAGTGATTTTAAATAATAAGATTTTAAAAAATCAAGATGATATTCCCTAGGAATTTCAATTTTTTTCTACCATTTTGAAGCATATTGGCGAGATAAATAAGGAATATCATTTCGAATAGCAACAGAGAATTGTCATATAAGCAACCATGGCAAGCTGAAATCAGCACAGAAATATAATGAAGTCGGTTTCAAATGATTAGTGTATTGAGAATAATTATCATAGGATTTTTGAAGTAAAGGAGAAAGAATATTAGAATTGGGACCAAATTTGTACCACCAATTGTGGAACCAATTGGGAATTGAAAAATTAAAATTTTGACAAAATTTTATGAACCAATAATGTTTCATTAAATGATTTTCAAAATAAAAAACATGATAAAACGCATCTTGATAATCATAATAGTTATAACGAGTTAGACGAATGGCATCATTTTTAAAAGCTTTATTAAAATCTTTGCCTCGTCCCTAATCTTGCTTAGAAATAATTTTTTTAATAATACATTTTGAATAATTTATGGTTTTGCCATTATCATTAGAATTGTGTTGAATTTTTATAGAAATAATTTCTAAAAGGATTGTTTCACAAAAAAGTCTTGAGGGTGAGCTTGCTTTTGGTTAATAATACCAGTTTGATAGTAAATAATTACCAATAATTTTGGTTAATACCAAAGGTTTCTCCTGATCAGACTTTGATTGAAAAAGTTTAAAATCCTCTTCTTCAAGAGGTAAAATGTAGGAACCCGGTCACTTATTATTTTCTAGTTTTAAAGAAAACGAGTATACTATGTTCGGTGGGAATGGTTAAATGTATAGATCATGCATAAAAATTAAAATTTTAGCCTGTATATGTTTGCTAACGGTGGTTAAAAGTTAGGTAATGCATGAGAACGTTGTTGTGAGGTGCTTGGCTTACGTATTGGTTCGATTGTAGCATCCTTGGTTTGGGTTTTCAACCCAGTGTGACCGCTCGAGCGAAGGGTAGACCACTCGAGCGAACAGGTGACAGAGAGTTTCTAGGCTTGGTGGCCACTCGAGCGATGGGGAGTCCGCTCGAGCAGACTGTCTGTGTATAGCATATAAGTTACGGGATTTAATATTTCATATTCATTCTTTCCATCTCTCTGTCTCTCTAAGCTGGTGTTCTAAACCCTAGACCACCTCCTGACACCCCTCTTTGCTCTTCTTAGAGTGATTCCTTTCTTTTCTTCTTGTGGAATACCCATTGGAGGCTCGATCTTGGCGTTAGAGGCTCCCTTCGATTGGAGATTCAGGTGGTTGGAGCTTGTTTAGATGTTTCTCTTGTAGATCTATCATCACAAAGATAGGATCTATAACTATCCTTAAATATTATTATAATACACGTTGTATTTTCAATTTTATGAACTTTAAATCATGAAAATGGTGTTTTCAAAGCCCTAAGTTAGGGTTTGATGTTAATGAAGGTTAAATTTTAGATCTATAGAAGATTTAACATGATTCTATTTTTACGTTGTCGTTAGATATGCTTGGATTTGAAAAACGGTGGGCTAGGGTTTAGATATGAGTTAAAACCATAAAATTGGGAGTTTTGGGGTTAAAAGACCCATATGTTGAAATTGATATGATTATTAGTTAAATTAAGGGTTGTAATAACCTATTGCACATACATTTCATGAGTTTATGTGGCACATGATAATGTCGGGTGTTAAAATTGGGCACGTGTTACTCCTCGGTGAAAGGCCGAAAACTTGTGCAATGTAAGATAGGCCCACCCATTAATATTTTTGAGAAAAATTGAAAATGTGCTCTCCTGTCGAGCTATAGAATGAGTATTTATTCTTCAAACCTCGCGTGATCCGATGGTGATAAATACACCTGAGTCTATAGGCGTCGTCCGACTTTAATACTTAATTGAATTGATGAATAAATTGGGTTGGTAAACCTTAATTGGATGAATGGATGAAATAGTGGAACATGGGAATACATTGGGTTAAAAGTTTTACTCTTTAAATGACGTATCTTGCTATGGAAGTTTGATTTCGGGTTCTTGGGTTGAAAAGTGGTTGTTTCATTCTCAAATGCACAATTTACTTCTCAAGTTTGCTTACTAAAAACCATGTTCAAAGGATGAGAAAAAACGGTGATTTTTCAACACTTAGAAAACTTTTCAAACATTTGGACAGTGAACTCTCAGGTGCCCCACTGCTTGAGCGATGAGGAGTCCGTTCGAGTGGACTCCGTTGGGTGCCATTTTATTGAAAATTGTTTTCGAACAAGATGTTTCTTAAATGTTTTTGGGCTATCCTTTGGGGTATAATTTGACTGCCTCTAGGGGTCGTTTACAAAAGAAAATGGTCTTTTTTTGTATTTTCTAAAATTTTACTCTGGTTTTATTAATTCAAAATTGGGGCGTTACAAATTGGTATCAGAGCTTTAGATTCGAATACCTAGAAACTGTGGGAGTGGTTGATCCATTACATGAGAGCTTGCATGGGTGTGTGGCATTTATGACTTGGTGTGCTAGCATGAAATATCTTGAGAATAACTTGACATCCGAATGCAATGTGGTATTTGGGCATGGAGGTTGAACTCTTAGGATGATGTGTGTTACCTTTGGGGAATCGATCGACTAACTTGGCGTTCGAGTTAGAAAGGCATTTGGCTGACGTCCGTTCTACCTAGAAAACTAAACGAGTTAGCCGGATTGATGTGTCATTCCAATTAGTTCTCATCATTATGTGTTGCAGAAGGTGCGCTGATACGACGATACATATTATATGGTATCTTGTGGTGGGGCGGTGTTACCCGTGAGAGATGAGTTGTTGTAAGCTTATTTTTTATATCTCTCCTTGTTCCTTCTTATTCTTAGAGTGATGTTGTCGAGATGTGGTAGGGGCCGAGGCCATGACCGAGGCCGTGCATATGCCCAGGTTCCAGAACAAGGGGATGCTCATGCCCCCACAGGAACAAGTGGGCGATATTGATGTTGTTCAGGAGATGCTTTCTATGATGAGAGCGATAGCCGAGGTGACTAGGGCTGCAGCAAGGGCTCTTAAGCTAAGGGCCTCTGTGGCAATAAGAGAATTTCGACGGTTGGATCCTCCAACCATCTCTGGGGAGCCGGACCCCAAAGTTACTACCAAGTGGTTGGAAGTAACCACAAAAATCTTAGACACCCTAGAGATCAGGGAGGATGAATTGCATGTTAAGTTGGCGCCGTTCCAACTTTAGGAGGATGCGATAGAGTGATGAAAGTTTGCTAAGACCACCGTGGATGGCACGTGGGCAGGGGAATCTCACCACGGTCTAGTATGAGGCCAAGTTCACGAATCTCTCACGGTTTGCACCTTATATGGTTTCAACAGAGGAGTTGCACACTAAGCGATTTGAAAGGAGTCTTCGACCTTCGATCAAGGATAGGATTACAGCATTGGGTTTTCGTGTCTACACCGAGATCGTGGAAGCCGCTATCTGAATAGAGAATGTAATGGCAGAAAGCCGCAAGATTAGGGAGAGCAAGTCTCATTAGAGGGTTTCCGGTGCTCAGTTTCAGGGGCGCTAGGTGAAGAGGCGGAAATTAGGGGGATCAAGTTCTTATCCCATGGGATCTCAACCTCAGCTACGGTAGGCACCCGCACCATCTATGGGTTCATCTAGGCGTTCCGAACGTCGAGAAATAGTATGCTACACGTGCAAGTAACTAGAGCACCGTGTTAGGGACTGTACATAGAGAGGGCAGCAGCAGCACCAAAGTTAGACTCAGGGGAAGACCCTATTTTTCTATTTTCGGTGTGGCCAGATGGGTCACCTATGACGAGATTGCCCTCAGGGAGGGAGTGTTCAGGGTGCTACTGGTGTGATACCTGACAAAAAAATAATAATAATGATGTTGATAAAATATATATAAATAAATAAAGTAAAACATTAAAAATACTTTTATAATTAGAGGTTTAAATAGGAATCCGTTATAGAATTAAATGAACCGCAATTAGTAGCTAATTATGGATGATCCGATACAACCGTTATAAAAATAATTATAATAATAATTACACTAATGATATTTTGGTTATGACTGTAACATACATTCAATGCAAGAATAATAATATTTAACTGTAATCAATTAAAACTAAATTCATGAACAAGGAAAAAAAACAGTTAATGTGTGTATTCATGTGTGTAAATTTTAAAGGATAAACATTTTCTTTGCATGTTAGAAGTTTTAATTAAATATGAAAATCAAGCTCTTTTATAAAAATTAAAATTATACAAATTAAGGAATAAAGATATAAGAAAACAATAAATGTTATTAAATATCACACAGTATCTCGAAAAATAATAATAATAATCATAACATTAATGATATTAAAAATCAAGTAACCAGTGGTTTAAACTCAATAAATGTTGCTCAATTTGGCCTCCGTTTGGATCAGTATATAAGCTGCCTTAGGTTAGTATATTGCCTTAGAAGTCTAAGAGAGTAACAAGTTGGGTTTGGAAAAATAATAATAATAGTGATAAATAAATAAATACCCTTTTAAAGATAATACCCATAAAATATATGTATACAAATAATCACATGAATATATACTGATATATGAATACATATAATAGTTATAATATTTGTTTGATAATTAAGAGTATTAAATTTTTATAACCGGTGGGTTAAATTTTGCTAACGGTGCGTTTTAAGAACCATTTATGCTGAGCCTTAACCCTTTAGTGTATAAATACATGAGATGGTTGCTTCTACTTGCTTCAAAGAAGAAAAGTGAGAGTTAGAGAAAAAAAAAAGAGAAAATATAGAAAAAAGATAAAAGGAAGCCAGGAGCCACGCATAGCCCCGACGCCCCACCGTTCCACACTGCCGGCCAACCGCCGCCGCCCTCGCTCACCACCACCACCGGCGACCTCACCAGTGTCGGCGCCGCTGCCCCTCGCTGTCGCCGGCTACCTCTCTCTCTCTCCTCGATTCGTCACTCTCTCTCTCTCGGGTTGGTTTTCTCTCTCTCTCTCTCTCCCTCTCGGTGGTGGCTTCCACCACCATCCGAGCCACCAACTAACCACCAGAACCACCACCGACTATCAACCGAACCACCACACACCACTGCTGGACCTAGAACCACCAATCACCACCATCACCATAATAATACACTCACCACCAGTTTGGTGTCGCACACCGCCACCATTGTCCACGGCCACCACCCACTGCCACCAGTGACCACTACCCTTTTTACGCCCTAACGCCGCTAGTGAACCTCAGTTTCGACCACCGAAAGTCTGGCTTGTTTCACCTCTCAGCCGCCTACTCATAGCCGCGAACGGCCGTCAAAACCAATGTCCGGATTATCCGAACACGCATCCTAGAATTGAGACGAAAAACAAACGAAATCCGGGCACGCACTATGCGTGCATGGCCCTGTAGTTATTGCCATGGTTGTTTTGATTCTTTTAGGCTCTGTTTGGTTCAAATAATTGTTTTATTGTGTTTTATTTTATTTAATTTAAACTCAAAAGAATGAAAAAACAATAATAATAAATAGATAAAACTAAGAAGTTTGTTATTATGTTTTAATGTAAATCAAATACTAAAGATATTAAACCTAAATATTTTAATTAACATAAAAGCAAGTATTTTGGCTTGGTTGAATTAGTTAGGATATTAATGAATATATTAACAAAAATATATTATAACAAGTTTAAGCGGTTAAGTGATAAGATTAACAGTTCGATTTTATTTAATAATTATAATACCTTAATATATTATTGTTCGTATCTATATTAAGATAAATAATGGTTTAGATGTGATTAAAAATTATATATATATATATATAGAAAATAATAAAATAAATATTAAAATAAGTTATAATTAATACAAACGAAATACTAATGAAGATTAGCATATTATTTAATTATCGCATGAGTTGGCATTAAATAATTATAGTTCATTTATGTTGTACAATTCAGGATGACGCATTTCTAGATCTTTTCTGTTATGATGCTTAATACGCTATTTGGATAATATGTGAGCGGTCTAGCATGCTACGTATTTTTGTTAAAATATTTCTATCCCTAAATCATTTTGAAAAATAAATAAAAATTTTAGAAATTCCATTTAATATAAAGATATAAATTTTTGTTGCAAACTTCATGGTATAGAAAGGTTTTATGGAATTTTGTCCGCGTTTATATGGTGTGACTTATGAGATTCTATTATGGGACCATACTAAAAGTCCAAGGGACACGCTCTCTATGGAGGTGACTCTGGCCGCTAGGAAAAAGGCCACAGCCTCGCGCCCGTGGTGACTCTAGTGCTCAACAGTTTTAGAGAAAAGGCTTGGTATTCCGGGTGACTCTAAACTGGTTCGTCTTAGAGAAAAGACTCAGGCGCCATCCTGTGATGACTCTAAGTTCAATGTTGGATCCAACGGGCCGAGGATGCCCTGTGTTTTTATATGTGGCACTGTTACTTAGTCAATTTATGGTTCCCAAAAATTATAAATGATCATATTGTTATCACTACTGTGGTATTGACTATTCTGATGAGACTTGATATATTGATTACTCGTTACTGGCTTTGAAAATTTGGTGAACTTGTTCACAAACAATATTTAATGAAAAAAAATGTGAATTTGACGAAAAGAAAAGAATTTTTTTATTATCATATGATTTTATAATGCATAGTATGCCATGATTATGTTTCAGTTATAAATACTTTAAACATTCCATTTGAAACTGTATTCTACTATGTATGCTTGTCATTCACCGAGCCATCGGCTGATATTATTTTTAACATTTTTAGGTGATTAGTCAAGGTTGCTAGTGGTGGACTCTGTGATATCTTGGGATCCAACTTAGTGACCTCTTAAGGATTTATTTATTTTTGCATTTTACTTTTTATCCGTATCATTTATTGGGTTAGTTGACTGTTAGTAACTCATTCATGGTAGGCTGTTTGTGACCCACACGACCTTATTTTAAATTATATCTTAATTTATTTAATTTTAGCATATGTCAAAGCTTTAAGTAGATACATTGGCTTTTCTTTTGATCGGTAGGCTTACGTGGCCTATTGGGCCAAGGCCTATAGTCCACGGCCGGTCATGCCTTCTGATTTGGGGTGTGACAACTGGAGCACCTCAAGGACAGGCATCGTAGGGGCGACAGGGCTATAGCCAGTCGCAATAGAATTCAAGGGTACAGTCAGTAAGAACCGCAGAAGGAGCTACCTCAGCTTGGTCAGTGAGGCAACTAGGAGTTAGGGGCAACGGTGGGCAAAATCAGGGGAATTAGGGGCGAGTGTATGCTCCCGTAGAGCCTAGTATGTAAATGGTACCTGCCGTGCCAAACACCACATCCGGTCCATCGATCATCTGAGGTACCTTCTTAGTGTACCATTCATGGGCCAGTGGTCTCATTGACACCGGAGCATCACATTCTTTCATCGTATCCGCATTCATTTCTGCATTGGGATTAGAGGTAGACGTGTTGGGTAGTGCCTTATGTGTGGAGACACTATTAGGTGAGACTATCGTATTGAGACGTGCCTGTAGAGCTTGTGAGATGGGGATTGCTGACCAGCTTGGTGATTGATTTCATCGTGCTCAATATGACCTCATTCGATATCATCTTGGGGATTGTTGACCACCTTTTGCACCTTTATTGATTGTAGTCGACGACGAGTGTTTGTTTGCAATCCAGAAAGAGGTTCCTTTTATTTTGTGGGTGACCGAGATAATGGTTTAGCGCCTAGATCTCTTAGATCGCGGAGCCGTGACAGCCTTAACCTCATTTTCTCCACCTTGTTTGTGAGTGAGATTGATTCTACTATGGGAGAGTTTCCTCCCATTGTTTGTGAGTTTCCATACGTGTTTCTGGACGACTTATTTGAGCTTACGCCATTGCAGGAAGTTGAGTTTTTCATAAACCTCATTTCGAGAACCGCCCCCATTTCTATGCATTCATATCGTTTTGCACCGACCGTGTTGATAGAGTTGAAGGTGTAGGTTCAGGAGTTGTTAGATAAGGGGTTCATCCACCCTAGTGTGTCTCCTTGGGGAGCTCCAGCATTGTTTGCAAAGAAGAAGAATAGATCGTTGCGTCTTTGTGTTGATTATCGTAAGTTGAACCACATGACCGTTAAAAATAAGTACCCTATGCCTTGTATCGATGACTTATTTGACCAATTGAAAGGTTCGTGTTATTTTTTAAAAATCGACTTGAGATCGGGTCACCACTAGTTACGGGTCAAGGAAGAAGACATTCCGAAGACGGCCTTTCATACCCGTTCTGGGCATTTGAGTTTCTAGTCATGCCTTTTGGACTAACTAACGCACCAACGATGTTCATTGACCTTATGAACAGTATCTTTCACCCTTACCTTGATCGATTCGTGGTGATGTTCGTGGACGACATCTTAATCTACTCATTATCGAAAGAGGAGCACAAGGAGCATCTTCGAATTGCCTTACAGTTGTTGCGGGAACATCGATTATATGCCAAGTATGATAAATGTGAGTTTTGGTTGACCGAGGTAAAGTTTTTGGGGCATGTAGTTTCGGGGGATGGAGTGGCAGTGGATTCATCTAAGATCGAAGCCGTGATGGAATGGGAAAAACCAAAAAATGTATTTGAGATTCGGAGCTTCTTGGGATTGGCAAGTTACTACTGTCGGTTTATGAAAGATTTCTTTAGGTTTATAGTGCCTATAACACGCCTTACACGGAAGGGAATCAAGTTCGTGTGGAACGACAGTTGTGAGCTTGCCTTCCAGACATTGAAGACGAGGTTGACCAGTGCGCCCATTCTGATCGTATCAAAGAGAGGACTCGGCTATGTCGTTTATTGTGATGCGTCACACGAGGGGTTGGGTTACGTGTTAATACAACAGAGTAAGGTGGTGGTCTATGGATTGAGGCAGTTGAAGGTTCATAAGAAGGACTACCCTACACATGATCTAGAACTCGTGACAGTGGTCTTCGCTCTAAAGACCTGGAGACACTACCTGTATAGAGAACGCTTCGATGTGTTCTCGGACCATAAGAATTTGAAGTACTTACTTTCGCAGAAGGATCTGAATTTGCGCCAGAGGAGATGGATGGAGTTCTTAAGAGATTATGATTTCGATCTATAGTATCACCCTGGTAAGGCTAATGTGGTGGCCGATGCCCTTAGTCGGAAGTCTTGGAGCACATTGGCTCGCATGGCCGTTAGGGAGTGGAGTATGCTAGTGGAGGTCAGAGAGTATGACCTTCATTTGGGAAAGTCCGGTGAGTGTTTTACCTTATTCAAGGTAGTTTCTCAGCCTTCCCTTGTTCACTGCATTGTTGAGGCACAACGGTTGGATGCACAGAGTTTGATGTTTTAGGAGCGAGTCTTAAGTGGCGAGGATGCCAAGGAGTGGGCCATCCACTCCGATCAGAGTTTGAGATTTGCAGAGAGAATCTTTGTGCCTGAAGCATGCCATGGAAACGTGCTTCATGAGTTTCACCACTCATGCTTAGAGGTGCATCCGGGTGGCACCAAGATGTATCATAACATACGCAGGCAGTTTTGGTGGAGGGGTATGAAGAAAGATGTTACACTTTTCGTCTCGCATTGCCTTACTTTCCAGCAAGTGAGGACCGAGCATTAGAAACCAACAAGTCAGTTGCAACCGTTACCAGTGTCAGAGTAGAAATGAGAGAACATCACCATGGATTTCGTTTCGGGCCTTTCGAGGTCACCGAGGGGGCATGATGTCATGTGGGTCGTGGTGGACAGATTGACTAAGTTGGCACATTTGCTACTGATTCACATGACGGATTCAGTTGATAAGCTTAGCAAGCTTTATGTGAGTGAGATTGTTAGACTATACGGAGTGCCAATTTTCATCGTTTTCGACCGAAATCCCCCTTTCACGTCACGTTTTTGGTAAAGTTTACAGTCAGTTATGGGGACGAGCTTACTTTTTAGTACTGCTTTTCATCCCCAGACGGATGGTCGGTCGGAGTGCACCATTCAGATAGTTGAGGATATGTTACGAGCATGCGCTTTAGATTTTCGTGGGTCATGAGAGGACCATTTGCCATTTGTGGAGTTCACTTACAACAATAGTTATCAGTCGAGCATTAAGATGGCGCCTTATAAGGCATTATATGACAAACCTTGCAGGTCATCCATTTATTAGACCGACATTGGTGAGATAGCTGTGTTAGGGCTTGAGCTTGTGCGCGAAATCACATAAAAGATCATTGTGATTCGTAAGTGTTTAGTGACCACCCAAAATCGTCAGAAGAGTTATGAAGATAAGAAGAGGAGACCATTAGCGTTCAAGGTGGGAAACCACGTGTTCTTGAAGGTCTCACCACGAAAGGGTTTAATGAGATTTGGTAAGAGTGAGGAGTTATCACCACGTTTTATCAGGCCAATTGAGATCCTTAATGTGATTGGAGAGGTGGCCTATCGCTTGGGCTTGCCACCACAATTAGCCTCCATGCACAACTTTTTCCATGTATCTATGTTATGTAAGTATGAACCGGACCCATCTCATGTTTTGGATTGGATGGAGTTGAGAGTAAAGGATAACGTTACCTACAAGGAGAGACCGGTGAGAATCCTTGATGCCAAAGAACAAGTCTTACGAGAGAGAACCATTCAGTATGTGAAGGTGTTATGGCTTCATCACGGCATTGAAAAAGCCACGTAGGAACGAGAGTTGAAAGTTCGTAGAAACTACCCCGAGTTGTTTGGTTCTTGATGCATGTGAAATTTCTATGACAAAATCTCCTAAGTGGGGGAGGTTGTAGGGACCCAGTCCCTTGTTATTTCCTAGTATTAATGAAAGCAAGTATGTTATGTTCGGTGGGAATAGTTAAATGTGTAGATCATGAATAAGAATTAAAACTTTAGCCTGTATATGTTTGCTAACAGTGGTTAAATGTTGGGTAATGCATGAGAACGTTGTTGTGAGGAGTTCGGCTTATGTTTTGTTTCGGTTGTAGCATCCCTGGTTTGGGTTTTCAACCTAGTGTGACCGCTCGAGTGGAGGGTAGACCGCTCGAGCGAACATGTGGCAGAGAGTTTCTAGGCTTGGGGGCCGCTCGAGCGATAGGGAGTCCGCTCAAGCGGATTGTCGGCGTACAGCTTATAAGTTATGGGTTTTAACATTTCATATTCATTCTTTTCATCTGTCTCTCTCTAAACTGGTGTTCTAAGCCCTAGACCACCTGTAAGGACCCGGTCCCTTTTTATTTTGAGATTTATTTAAAACCTATTTTGAGACCTCTAGTGGAATTGAAAAAAGTGCTAATTTTGATACAGAATTAGAACTTTAATCATGTAATGATGGAAGATGATGACCATAGATTTAGTAGTGCATAAGAACATCATTGTGCGGTGTTTAACTTATGTTTCGGTTCAGTTTTGGCATATTTTGTTCAGATCTTCACCCAATGCCTACCGCTCGAGCGGTGGGGATCCTGCTCGAGCGAATAGGTGGCAAAAAGTCCGGGTAAGTGGGGACCGGTCGAGCGAAAGAGAGTCTGCTCAAGCGGACTATCGGCGAGCAGCTTAATAGTGCAGGTTCTAACATTTTATTTTCATTCTTTCCTCATCTCTCTCTCTCTAGAGCATGAGTGGTGACCTAGGGTTTGGGTTTGGGTTTAGGTTTGGGTTTGGGTGATGTTTGGGGCCCTCCTTGCACCCCTAGGATGGATTTCTTGTTCTCCCGAGTGAGCTTCCATTGGAAGTTGAATCTATGCGTTGAAAACTTCCTTGGCATCGTTCGGTTGATGGCTCGCGATGGTGAAGTTTACTAGAACCTTGGATCTTGAGTTTTGAATGCCTAAGAGGTAGGATCTAAGACTAATCTTGTTTTTAAAATCCTAGGGTTGAGCTTGATGTTAAGTAAGGAAGGATCTTGAGCTTTTGTACGATATGTGGTAGATATATCTTAATATTACCATGGGATAACAATGAACATATGATTTTGGAAAGTTAGGATTTGTTTTGAGTTGAAATTATGAACATTTGGTGGTTTTTTGGTCGTTGGATTTCAACGTTAAAATTGGATAAATTTTTAGACCATTGGGGGATGTATTAACCTAATTATATATGAATGTTTATCGATTTCTATGATACATGAAAATCTATGGGTGTCGGGTTGGGGATTTCGCATAAATTCATTGAATTGACAAGTATAATGATGAAAGACGTTGATTACGGGTTTTGACCTAATTAAAATCGAATAATGTGAAGTTTTTGAAATTAAGAATGTGTACCATCGTTATTAACTTCATGTGTGGGTTGGGCGTTGCTGAGAGAAAGCGGGTTTAACAGTTGGACTCGTGTGTATTGTAAGATGAATGAGTTTGAATATGTTAGGTTTGACGAGAGGAACCATTGTTCGGTTAGACTCATGCATGAGAACATGTTTAGTTGTTATTAATCATGATGGTATGGGTTGGGCGAGAGGAACCATTTTCGGTTGGACTCGTACGTGTGTGGTGTGATTTAATAATCTAAAAGGACCAATTTTGGGATCCATGGATCGATTAAGTTTGGACACGAGTTGCTCCACGATGAAAGACTAGAAAACTGCACAGATTGGGTTCTCTGCCCGCTGGCTAGCAACTGGGAAAGGACGTTAGTCGAGACGGGGTGTAGAATGCACCATTACTTCGCAGGCCACGTATGACCCGGTGGTTAGTAACGCTGCATAGGTCTATATGCTCATTCGGCGTCGGCTCCTAATTCTTAAACCATGAGTTGGTGAAACCTGAGAAATGTATATATATGTTGTGTGCGTGTGTGTGTGCGTGCGTGCGTGCGTGCGTGCATGCGTCATGGAGAATTGTGACATTATAAAAAAAACGAATATGATGAAATGGAAACTGGAAATTTGGGTTGTTGAACCCAATAGTTGAAAGTGATAATGTATATATATGTGTGTGTGCGTATGCGTGAGTGGTGAATTTGAGGACTTTGAATAGGGTAATAAAATGGAATTAAATGACTAAGTGATGGATTTGTCCTTAGTAAAGAAAACAAGTTATGTGAAATGGGGTTATTGATGGAAAACGAGTGTGATTCCCCGTCCTCCGGACACGTCAGTACATGCGTAACTATACATAAGGGAGATTTTCTAACCATGCATTCATAATTACATACGATAATTACTACATCATTAAAGGTTCAGAATTTGTTCAAAATACTTAACGATTACAATCATCCAGAAAATTTAACAAAGTAACATTATGTTCATGGAAAACTGAACAAAAAGATCAAAAAGAGAATATTCTACGTCTTCAAGCAGCACTGTTGGGGTCTGCTGGCTCCTACCACTCTCGCCGTTCCTCGAAGTCTTCTTCTCCTACGAACGCACCTTCCTCAAATTGTTCTTCTCTTTCACCTGTGGCACGAATGCCATGAGCCAAGCCTAGAAGCAAATTTCCTAAGCCGTTTAACAAACTCACAACAAAATATCCTACAATACATATCGTATAATACCCAATACAAATTTAAGGGCAAAGAGACAGACAATTTATCATTTTCAACAGAGCAAGCATATATAAGAACAATTGTGCGAGTGTGTGATGCAGATGAATGCAATGCAATTGCCCAACCCAACGTAATTCCAGAACAATATCATGAATTCCACACTAGAAATTACAGAGTAGACTTAATGGTATATTGATCACCGAACCCATCCTCACCTCATTGCAAAAGGTAAACCCTCAACTTGGCTACATGCCTTAGCCGTTTTACGCAATGGCAACGGTGTGGGGACTGGCCTTTATCCAATTTTACCCATCCTTATTACAGGCCAACCAATCCCACCTTAAGGACCAAGATGCTCGTTAGGTGTCAACCGAAAATCTAATTAAAACTAGTGACGAACCCATGGTGTCTAATCCCCCTTTTTAAAATAAACAATCTCCCATTTCATTTTCAAATATGGCAACCAGGAACACCCTAGATTCAAAACCACAGAAAGAACGATTTCCATATAACCCAACCCACAATGATAGGTACGAAAGGGACTTCGATAACTCAAGATGCAATGTAGGAATACTCATGATGTGCAATATGCTTCTCGTGTACAATTAATTATAGTATAGCATATAAACACGATATAGCACAGGGTACAACTCGCTAAAACATAAAGTACAAGCATGCGAAACATAATCTATAATTTATGTGACATAGAATCGAACTATCGGCATGGGTTTATTTCATCAAAATTATTATTTTCATACACCAATTATTCACAAAGTTCATATAAAGTCTATATATTCAAATTTCACAAAGTAACACGCCATTCATACACTTAGCCAATTTTAGGTAAATATTTAATTGCTAATTTTAAAGTTGCGACAGTATTTTGAAGTACCTACATATGAATTTAATTTCTAAAATTTCAACACCAATTAGATAAAAATATTTTCTACAACTTTCATGTTTAACACTAAGGTCAGATCCTATGGCAAAGGGGTCATTTATTTTATTTAAGTGAAAATCGTTCAGCATTTTACAGAGAAAAACACAGAATTTGGGCTTCTGTTGGCCACGGTTTTAGGGCACCAATTCAAGGGCTATAGGTCTAATGTCTGGTGAGGTTTTAGTTTAAGGTGTCCCCTACAAATTTCATATTTTGTGCAAGAGCAAGTTGTTTGGAAAAAGTGAGTGATTTTGACCAATTTATAAAAAGGGTTCAGTCAACCTAAAAAGGGTTTGTAGAGTGGATTTTCAACAGAGAATGCTCAAAATCTTTGGGGTACTATCCGAGCGTATTTTGGGCTGATTTTTCTCAGTATTTATTTTAATAAGTTAGCTACATTTTTTATGTTTACTACTTTCGGATTTGGCTATTAAAAACTTAGGGTTTTGATCTCACAAAAATGTGTGACAGAGAGCTCTGTCAGTCACTGAATCTCAACCGTGACTTTGGGAATGGTTTTGACCTATCAAGACTTCATATTTTTTGTTCATTTTTATTGAAAAGTAGGATAAACACGTCGTTTACAAGTTCTATGTTTTGACCCAAGCTCGGTTCTTACTTTAAATTAGGGTTTTTAGGTCTGTAATTCATAGTGGTCAAAATCTGATACTATTTGGCAAAAATGGTATATCTGGAATTCTACCCAACGAAATCACTTCAAACCAATTTTGTATGAAAGAGAACTCAATAATATAGGTCTGGACATAAAACTCATGTTTAGATCATTTTTATACAATTAGTTATGGTATTTTAAATTTCATGACTGAAAGTTGCTAAGCCTAGAAAATTAAGTTATTTAGGGTTTTGATAGCTTAGCTCGTGTTGTGTTCATTTTTGATGTATTATATTTGCATGTATGTCATATATTCATACAAACCAAAACTCCATAACATACTCAAGTCATAGAACTCAAAAATATATACATGCAAGCACATGCAAAGCTTGATTATACACAAGCAGTTCACTATCCATACATATGGCGCCTTTTTGAGTTAATCTTCGTTTCTTTTTCTTAGGGTTGCTTATAGAGATGGATTGAGGGCTATTTCATGACAATATGACAACAAGTTTTAGAGAATTTACTTACCTTATTTGATGCTCAAAAGATTGTATGAGGTATGGATCTAACTTTAATGCTCACACCTTGAACCTTTCTTCCTTCTTCTTCCTTCCCTCTTTCTTCTTCTCTCCTTCTTCTTTGAAAACACTTAGAAAAAAAATTTTGTGGCCTCTCTCTCACCCTCTCAGCCAAAACTTGAAGGAGAAATGGGGGGGCTTAAGCCTTATTTTTATAAGCAAATGAATAAATAAAAGTAATAATGGCATTTATATAAAATTTGGATTTATTAATTTTCTTTTTGGTTGCATGTAAGGTGGCCTCTATTTGAGAAATTCATATCAGATTTTTTTGCAGGTGGGAAGTCGGCTGGGGTCTGTTTGGGTAGACCAAAAGCTGATTTTCCATCAATGTTGGGTTTAAATTTTATTTTGGTACCATTTTGTGCAAGAAAATACATAAAATATTAATTTTATGTATCTTTTTGGTATCTAAACCTACAAACATCTATTATATTAATGTGTTTATAGTTAATTTAGTCTTCTCATGATTTATCATAAAATCTTGATAGCAACTAATTAAATAAGTGTAGGCTTTTAAGTTCAATTAAGTTAGTTTGACTAGAATTGACTTTTTGACTTATTTATTGTGTAGAGACTTTAAATAATTATTTTTTTACTTTTGTTGATCTATATTATTATATTATTATGTATATTACTTGTATAAAAAGTATTAGGTCAAAATAATGCTTAACTTATACATCTTTTTCTCATTTTTAAGCTTAAAAAGGCAAAAAGTAGCTTTTTGGACACATTTCCCTAGGTGGCCGGCCATGCAAGGGTAATTTGATTATTTTTGTTATTATTTTGTCTTTTATTAATTAATTGTATATAAATATCTGATTTTGGGCATTTATGTGTCAAATTTTTTATTTTTAGGACTTTTTGCTGTACTATGGGTAAAATGGTCATTTTACCCTAATTATAAATATTTTTTATTTTTTATTTTTTATTTTATGTTATTTACATAATTTAAGTTATTCCGAGACTTTTCTGAGTATTAGGGCTTTGTCTCTGAGTATTTTTTCTCTTTTCGGGTTTTCGGGTCAAATTTAGGATTTCGAGTTAATTAGAATTTTTCTTGTTCATGTAGCGATCTAAGTTCTCATTGTCTATCCATCGCTAATACTAGGATTTGAGCCGGGTTGTTACAGCGAGACTAGTTTTTGGTAAAACTATGTGTTGCATTTCACATAATCATCCTCGCATATCATGCATATGTTTATTGTTAGTCATTTTTCCTACAAACCTCAACTCATGTTATTTAACAACATTTTATGCAATAGCAGAAAAAAAGCCATGGATTGAGAAGTACAGTCTTATAGACCATGTTGTGTTGATGGGTAGAATTGCATATTCATTTGAAGAATGAGATTGTAAATGCAAATATTATTTTGAATATTTGGGATAATGTATTTCTGAGTTAGAGTAACTCGTATTGTAAGGCCTTAAGGTCGTGATCTCATATTCTGTATGCATGTGAGGACGTGGGCTCGTATTTTGATTTGAACAAAATGTTGTGATGTTAAAACATTGGTTTTCTATGTTTTTGAGTTAAAATGGGTTATTTCTTTATTGAATGTATGATTTGTCCTAGTATTTTTTTATCTAAATTCTTGCTCAATGGATGTAGAAAATGGACTATTTTCTAACATTTAGGAAATTTTTCAAGACTTGCGGAGTATTTATTTGGGCCTCCTTGGGTATAAAGTGGCACAATTTTTGTGGAAATTGTTTGTAAACAAAATCTTTTCTTTTATCATTACTTTAGCTTCTGCGTGAGTTTTATTATTTGAAAATCGGGGCGTTACACCACCTCTTGGCACCCCTTTGGGCCTCTCCTTGTCCTTCTTGGAGTGATTTCTTGCTTTTTTCCCAATGGAAAACTCGTTGGAGGCTCGATCTTAGCGTCGAAGGCTCCCTTCGATTGGAGATTCACGTAGTTGAAACTTGTTTGGGGGTTTACTTTGTGGGTCTATCATCACAAATATAGGGTCTATAACTATCCTTGAATATTATTATGATATGCGGTGTATTTTCGATTTTATGAACTTGAAATCATAAAAATGATATTTTCGAAGCCCTAGGTTAGGGTTTAATGTTAATAAAGGTTAAATCTTATATCTATGGATGATTTAACATAATTCTATCTTTACATTATCTTTGGATACAATTGAATTTGAAAAACGGTGGGCTGTGGCTTGGATTTGAGTTAAAACCATAAAGATTAGGGGTTTTGGGGTTAAGGGACCCATATATTGAAATTGATGTGATTATTGGTTAAATTGAGGGATGTAATAACCTATTGCATATCCATTCCATGAGTTTATGTGGCACATGATAATGTCAGGTGTTGAAATTAGAAGTTTTAGTGTAAAACTAGAAAACACATGTAGTGATATGGGTTTGGCGAGAAGAACAGGGTTGACGCTTGAACTCGTTTTGGTTGTTAATAAAATGAAATAATTGAAGTACCATGTAATTAAATTGAATGATTAAATTTAAGCACGAGTTGCTCCTCGGTGAAAGACTGAAAACTTGTGCAATGTAAGGTAGGCCTTTTCTTTTGGTTAATTCTCGTACAAGCGTGTTCTTGGGTGGCTTACCCATCGATGTTTTCGAGGAAAACCAAAAATGTGTACTCTCTGTGTTGGGTTATAGAATGAGTATTTATTCTTAGGACCTCGTGTGGCCCGGTGGTGATAATATGCCTGAGTCTATAGACGCCGTCCAGCTTTGGTACTTGATTCAATTGATGAATAAATTGGGTTGGTAAATCTTAATTGGATGAATGAGAAAAATGATGGAACATGGGAATACGTTGGGTTAAAATTTGTACTCTTTAAATGGCGTATCTTGATATGAAAATTTGATTTCAAGTTCATGGGTTGAAATGTGGTTATTTCATTCTCAAATGCACGTTTTACTTCTTAAGTTTGCTTACCAAAAACTATGTTCAAAGGATGAGAAAAATATGTGATTTTCCAACACTTACAAAACTTTTCAGACTTTTGGACAGTGAGCTCTCGGGTGCCCTACCGCTCGAGCGGTGAGGAGTCTGCTCGACCGAACTTTACTCGGTGGCGTTTTATTGAAAATTATTTTCGAAGAGTGTTTTCCTTAAATGTTTTTGGGCTATCCTTTGGGGTATAATTTGACTGTCTCTAGGGGTCGTTTACAAAAGAAAATAGTCTTTTTCTGTATTTTCTAAAATTTTAATCGAGTTTTATTAATTCGAAATCGGGGCGTTACATAAAATAGGAAAAAGGTTTTCATTGGGAATATATTGAGGCTATATTTTTTAGACCTTGCTTAGGGGCGTTTTACCCTTAACAGGTTGTGTGCGTATGGGATTGCGAGGGGTCATTACCTTTGATATTTAGAGCATGTTGATTCTTTGATCCCCGCAAAGACTCTTGAGCAAGAAAGTCAGGAAGAGAATTAGATTCGCCTATAATATATTCAATATCAAAATCAAAGATACTTAATATAGCTTGCCATCGAACAAAAATTTGTTCTGAAACAATATTTTTGACATCTTTTTCTAAAATTTCTTTTTCCGCTTTACAATCAATTTTTAATAAACATTTTTGATTTGAAAGGTTACTTTCAAATTTTGTAATACATAAAACAATTGATAAAATTTCTTTTTTAATTGTAGATAATTTTGTTGAGTGGGTTTTCACACTCCACTCGTAAAGCAAACTAATTGTTCTTCACATTGATATTGCTGTTTGAGAATTCCGCCATATCTTATTTTCAATGCATTTGTCTCAACAATTTTAAATGCATTAGGAATAGAAAGACATAAACATGGTAATTGTTTAGTATGCTGTTTGATTTTTTAAACAGCTTTTGTACATTATAATGTCCAAGGTTTTGGATTATTTCTTAATCGTTGATATAATAAATTTTTGTCTTTATATAAATCTTTATAAAATTTTGAAATATAATTTAAACTACTTTAAAATCTTTATAATTGAGTTTTACTTGTAATTTCATTAGGAAATTTATTTACAAATTCTATAGATCTATCTGCAAGAATTATTGTACCTTTATTAATTTAATGACCTAAAAATCTAACATTTATTTGAAATAATTTCATTTTTGATGTGCTTAAAACTAATTCATTAGTTTAAATAATATTATAAAACTTATGAAGATGTTTTATATGTTGTGATATTGAAGAAAAATAATTAATACATTATCAATATATACTATACAAAATTGTGCATAAGAATTAAAAATGTCGTTCATTATTCTTTAAAATTCTGATTGAGCATTTTTTAATTCAAATGTCATTACATTCCATCCATAATAACAAAATAGTACTGTGAATGCACTTTTGTATATATTCTTTTCATCAATTTGTATTTGCTATAATCCAGATATCATGTCAAATTTGAAAAAGATTTTTTCTTAATATAATTGATTGAGTAAATATTTTTTATTTGAAATTGGATATTTAATCTATTGTAAAACTTTGTTTAATGGATTAGAAAATATTTAAAAGTAAAATCTTGACCAAAGTACACCAAAAAAATCAGTAAAAATAAAAATAACTAATTTTTTAAACTTATTTTTAGCTTTTTTAATCTTTTCTGAACTTTTTATTTGTGTTCATTTATTTAAAAAAAAATTTGACCCAACTCAATAATAGAGGCCGATGACAAAAAAAAATTTGATCAAAACCTTTAAAAATTACTAATAATATGAATAAGCAATATAAAATATAAAATGCTAATGGTAACCTTTAGAGCTGTGAATAAGAGCTAGAAAGTCAATTTCTATTTTTTGTAAAATGTTTTGGTATTTATGAAAGTGGCAAAAAAATACACCCAAAAATGTATTAATATTATAATTTTAAAACTGTGAGTTTTACAGACCGTCTGTTTCTGAGGTTGGAGTCAGGAAAAATGAAATGGAGAGAAGAGGTTCTGTTATCATGGACCCTCAAAAACTTTTTAATATATTAAGAAATATAATTATGAATGTTAAAAATAGCGATGAGAGTCAAGAGGTAATTACCGATGAGAAAGGTAATGTTGTCCCACAAAGTCTCCGTCAAATATAAAATAAAGTTTACAAGTTAAACTAACAAAAAAGTGAATTTGTTCAAAGGTTATGTTAAATGGGTAAATAAAATGTTACTCGTGAATTGGAATGATAATGAAGAAAGGTATGCTTAAATTTGTGATGCTCTTAAAAAGAATAATATTAATAAGATTTAGAAATAATACAACCAAATAATATTCAAAGAGTAATTATAATAGTGAAGGTAATAAACAAAAAGTAAGAGTACAATAAAAAAGAAATATAATATTTTTATATTTTAGTACTACTTAAAAGGTTAACAATTAAAATTTATAATGTACTAATAAATAGTTTTTATCTGTTAAAGGGAATTAATAAGATTTAGAGATAGCGTAAATTACAACACCTCCCTCGAGCTATTGATCAAACACTGTGAAATACTTGAGGTATTGAAAATTACATTCCGTTCTTTAAGATTCAAATTCATATAAGAAATAGCCCCATTCGTTAGTCATGTGTTAAATTGAATAACAAATTTTGTGGATGTAAGCCATTTATTTACATAAAATTATTAAATTACGCTCAATTACTAAAACCAATGAAAATCAATTATCTACCATGGGCATTGTGGTTCTCCAGCAAGTTTCTTCACTTTTTTCTCCTTATATATAACGAATCTGAACCCGGCTTCAATCGGCGGTGGCCTCGCCTTCCTTATGTCGTCGGATGACGAGGTCGTCGGCAACGCTAGCAAGTACCTAGGCTAGATGGACCAAAAGGGTGGCCCAAACAATATCGTAGCAGTCGAGTTCAAAACTCTCGTGGACGTAGAATTTAGGGACATTGATGGGAACCAGGTGGGTTTGGATCTAAACTCAATGGTATCAACCCAGATTGGGAATTTGGAAACTGTCGGAATTAATCTGAAAAGTGGCGACCTGGTGAACTCGTGGATCAACCACTCTGGTGTCCTACTCGAATCTCGAGCCAAAATGTAGAGACCTGATTCCTTTCAATTTGAAACATTTGTTTAAACCTTACGAATTAAAGGAATTAAAATTTAATTACGAATATAATTGCCAATAGTAATTATGTACTTGTTTATGCATGAAATTAATTATCGGAGTTGATTGAATGAGTCTTAAGGCGTTGGAAAAAAAAATTTGAAAACTACATGTATATTTCCTTTCTTTGGTATGTTGTCCAGTGAGGGAGCGCTCGAACGGTATGTGGTGTGGAGAAGCTTTAAGTTGCGAGATTGAGATGTTTTCATTCATTCTATCATTTCCCTCTCTCTCTCTCTCTCTCTCTCTCTCTCAAATTAGATAGAAAAGTTAGAGTTGTTGGTGAAACATCCTCGGGTTCCTTGCCTTTTTTCGTTGGTGATTTCTTTTTGCTTTCTCGTGGTTTTCTACTGTTGGAGAGTTAAGCTTGTGCGTTGGAGGCTTGGTTCTCACCTTCTAGTTAGGATTTTGCTTTGTTGAAGTTTGCTTGAGCCTTGCCTTGAATTGTTTGACCATCTAAAATGTAGGATTTATGACTATTTATGAAAACTTATTTGATATAAGTTGCATCTTTAATATTCTATATGAATATGTGAAAAAAAATTGTGTTTTGAAATCCTAAGTTAGGATTTGAAGTTAGAACATGTTAAATTTTGTAATTTTAGGTAACTTGTGGTATTTTGATCTTAGTAATATCATATTGAAACCTTTAAATTGTATTTTAAAAAGTTAGGGTTTGATAATTATCAAAATATGGAGATTTCGGAATTTTTGAGTTGTTAGACTCGAATGGTGAAATTAATTGAATTTTTAATAAATTAAGACTTGTATTAACTCATTGAGAAGTAAATTTCTTGAATCTTGAAAATAGATGAGAGATATGTGTATGTGTGTTGAGAATTTGTGAATAAATTTCATGAATTATTAGATATGCGTGAAGTCATGAGATTTAAGAATTAATTGTACTTCACTATGTTAATTTAAATATAAGAATAACAAAAATATTTGAATTGTTGATAATGGTATTGGCTTGGGCGAGAAGAATTGAATTGACGAGGCGTTGGTTTAATTGAATGACTTAATTAAGATATCGTATGAATGGATTGGATAATTAACTGTGGGCTCAAGTAGCTCCTTGGTGAAAGACTAAAAATTACGCAATGCAAGATAGACCATTCATTCAGATTAATCTCCCATAAAAGCGTGTTCTTAGGTGACCCACCCATCGATATTTCCGAAAGAAACTGAAAATGTACTCTCCGTATTAAGCTATAAAATCAGTATTTATTCATTAGGCCTCGCGTGGCCTAATGAAATTTAATCTTATTATTTATAGTGAGATAGCTAATTTAAAATAAATAAAATTTATCATATACACTTTTTAAAAATAATTTAATATTGATTAGTTTTATAACTCTCTTTTTATGCTATATTATATGCTTGAATTTGGTGTACAAAAATAAAAAATAAAAAATAAAAAATAAAAATAAAAACAAAAAAATAAATAAATTTTTTTTTAAAAAAAAAATTAATTACGAATCGGTACGTAATCAATATGACCCGGTATAGACCGGAATTGCCCGATACATCCGGTACATGCCGATATAAACCGGTATTTGGACCAATATAAAACCAAGTAATTAGTGTATTAATTTTGTTCTAAACTGGCCGGTACTGACAAGTTCGTACAACTACGATATGGAGAGAAAAAAAAAATAAAAATGTTTCTTAAAACTATCCTCCGTGACCTGATCTTCCTAAAATTCCATGGTGGTTAGTCAAATATGATCATTTGAGAGCCATCAATATAATCATATCACAACAATTATAATTACGTTTTACCTACGCACACAGAATATTTTCTTGCGGTATATTGAGAAATTGTCCAATCAGTGTATGGACAACTCTCGCTCGAGCAAAGGTTTAAGTTCGACCACAGTGAAAAAAATGGAGCACCTAAAAGGACTGAAGATTCTCACGTCACCAGTTCAAATTTGGTTCTCGACACATGATTAATTTGTAAAGTCAAGTTTTGAATAGAATTCTTGTGGTATATGTTTATGATGTGTTATTAAATAAAAAGTAAAATACAAAACATCCTCACTTCCAATCTCATCAATTTGTAGCACTAATACACATTTATATCAGAAATACCATAAGCAAGTAATAAGAATTAGAACATACGTTTTAGGTGGTCCTTACCAATCCACAAATGGGATCCTGCAGATACAGCTTGCAACTAGAAGAATCATCAAACAGACAACTCCGTCTTCGAAATCAAAATTCCATCGGTGTCGGCATAGAGCCATTCCCCATCGCTGATTCTAGTCCCGGCAATTGTTACGGGAACATGTTTCTCTCCGATACCCTTCTTATTCGCTTTGATCGGATGGGAAGCCAGAGCTCTCACCCCAATATCACAACCGTTGATTTCGTCAACATCCCGTATACAACCATTGACGACTATACCTGCCCATCCGTTATTCTGAGCCTGGACAACAGGGTTGCCGCCCAATATTGCACATCGCAGGCTTCCACCGCCATCAACGACAAGAACTCTGTCGTTCCCTTTCTCCTCGAGAAACTCACGGACCAAGACATTATCTTCAAATACTTTGAGAGTGACGATTGGCCCAGAGAAGACTTGGCGCCGCCCATAAATCTGGAAAATTGGCTGCAGCGCCCGAAGCTCACCATTCACAATGAGCTGTGGGTTTGCATCACAAACTTCGGCAGTAGTAACCAACGCCATCTCAACCCAAGCACCTTTAGAAAACAGAAAATACCACGTGATTCCGATTATTAACAAAAAAATAATAATAATGGCAATAATAGTGACAACACTAACAACAACAACATAGTGGTAGCATATTTGTTTCTAAAACATATTAAAGATATTAAAGATAAGGATTTCATTATTTTCATAAAGAAAACTGAAGATCTTATACACGAGACGTGATGGACACACAATGCACGTGGTCATCACTTTAAGTCACATCTCCAAGTAGTAGTTCCTTAATTTGAGAGAGAGAGAGAGAGAGAGAGTTTACTGTGTCGCAAGAATTTATGAAACTGGAAGAATGGCAGGTAAAGACAGCGGGAAAGCTGGTTTCAAAGTTAGATGAGATGGCAACAAAGAATCTCATAACCACCCTCAACAGCTCAACTCGAGTGCTCTTATTTCTTAACCGTTAAAGATGCTACGAGAATAACACAAGTAAGACAAGTTTCAAAAACAAGATTACACCACAAGGGTGTTCCTTTTATATGCAAGAACGCGTGTGTGCACAAGCACACATGCGCGCGTGCACAGGGAGAGAGAGAGAGAGAGAGAGAGAGGTTTCATTCATGTGGATATGAACTGATTCTAAATTATACCTATGCATTAGAATGGGAGTTGTAACTTCAAAGCCTATCTATATATCTTGACAGAAATTGACAATGAACCTGTTAACAAATTAACCTTAAAAAGAAAAGTTCAAGGTGATATTTCCTCGCTATCCTCGCACAAACAGACCTTTTGCAATGAATTATTTTTCTACTATGAAATATTGGTCACTCCAGCTCAACCTAATACAAGATTATTGATTTTGAACATGTTAGAAGATGGTAGATAGTTGTTTGTACAACACAGGTATAAATTTCAAAATGCTGCTGCCAGTTGCTTCTTTCCCAACAAAGCAGAGAAGATGATAATTTTGTTGAAATACATAAATATGATCCCATTGAAAAACATGCCTATGCATCACAACTAGAAGCATAAACGTTTGGCGTGACATGATTGAGATCTATGGCACAATAAACCCTTAAAATAAAAGAAAAGGAAGCAAAGATGCACCTATAGTTCGTATTTCAATAAAATATCTACAGCAAAAAAAAACAAAAGGATGGCTGCATCCAAAGTTCCAATTAATAATATATTGCAAATTCAAACAAATTTCAAGTTGTCCCAAGCAGACACTTGATATAAAGCAAGATATAATCTTATTCACCCCTCATTGACTACCTTGTAGAAATTTCCCATCATATCTTTCAAATGGTTCATAGTCAAGGAAACAAGGCATATTAGCCTAGTATTCTAGATGACTTAATTAGGGATTACATTAAAATGTGAAATAACATGAGGATGTCCCCATTTTCTTTACTGTTGGAAGTCGGAGCAGCAGCATCAGCAGCATTTATCCACAATATTTAAATGTTGTAGAAGCCAATTATATGCATTAAAAAGTGTCTTCGTTTTGCACATTCTAGGAGCACGCGCATGCAGGGTGGGGTATGGGACAAATGCTTATTAGCCGAAAGAAGAACATAACACAATGTTGACAGGTACTCCATTTATCCTTAAACTCCATTTATCCTCCAATTCTCTCCTCACTGTTGTCTACAAGCCAAAAAGAACTGCAAAGTGCATTGTCCAAATCCTCATATATTTAGACATATGTAGTGAAGACTCTCTACTCATTTAGGGGCAAAAGTGTTCTTAAATTGTATTGAAATCTCAATTGTGCATGTACGTTTACAGTAGGCAGTTAACTAACAACTTCCTAGTTTGAAATCCATAAATTTGTCAATTTCACATTTTTCCAATTTCAAGTTTCAGAAAAATGAGAAAGTTTTGAAATCAAGGTTATTGCCTCCAATAATAAATGGGGGAGAAAAAGATCCTTCTCCATAAAATAGCAAAAGTGAGGTATTGATATTTCTTTTGGTCCAAGAAAAACTATCAAATGCTTAGAAACAATAGAAGAGTCAACATCATTATCGGCTGTAGTGACGGTGCCCCAAATTGTGGTTAAACCATAAACAGGTAATCACATCTTGAAGAAGTGAAATCGCTCTCACCGTACAGAGACAACAAATACAACCACACTGACACCATTGAAAACTGACCCGTCTTTGGTATCTGAAGATTCAAGGGAAGATTTAACGGAACAAGACCCACCTTCAAATTGAGTCCACTTTTTTTTTTTATGTCTAGTTACCAATAGGAGGGCATAAGAAAGCATAATTATGGTACGAGGCATCTCAGTTTGTTAGATCAACAAGAATCGTACTTGTTGGAGGAATCTGTTGAAAAGATACATTAATCCTCTTTCACATCTAATCAGCTCACAGTATTCCTCTAATCAGCTAGAATCTTTTCTCTCCAATTTGGAGAGATTTAAAAAACGGAGTTTGAAAGGATAACTTTCTCTCCATTTCTCTTCGATTCTCTCCATTTCTTCCCTCGTTGATACACCAAACAAGCGATTAGCGAGGAGAGAGTTTCATTTCATTTCTTTTCTTTTCTCTCCAAATCACAGAATCCAAACGGACTGACTAAAGGCTGCTAGAATCCAGTCTAGCCTAAAACTAGCAAACACTAGTAAATACAACATATTAATTATCTAACAACATCACAAACCCTAAAATTCAGCGAGTTACAGTGAAGATACAGCAATCAGTGAAGATGAGAAAAGGTGAAACATAATAAGGAGAAATTGAGAGGGAAAAATAGCAGAACAGGTTTTGTGAGAGACAACCTTTCGGAAATTATTGCCAAGGGCGATGAAGATGCCGATGTCGCGGCGGCCGATGGCCTGTCAGCTTGGTGTCTCGTTGAGCTCCGCTCTATCACTTCCTAATAGAATAAGAAATCTACGATTTAGGGCACGGTGAACGAGGAATCCATGTGTTACGATCTTCAGCCATTTTGGTTAAAATATGGGGGGTTTTCATTTTATTTAGGTCGATTTTCAAGACTCAGTTTTTTTAAGAAATTTATAACATTTGGATAAATTACAATTTTGCACATGTATTTAAAGATAATAATATTAATATTAATATTAATATTTTTTTTATTCTTTGAAATATTAATATATTTTTTTATATTTTATTTTTTTAATACTTAAATCTCACGGCGAAACTAAGAATCTAGTTTAAAAGGACAATAATTAACTTCAAATATTAATTTTTTATAACTAATAATAACATAATATTGCTAAAATTTAAATAACAAATAATAAATATAAAAAATTTATAATGTAAACTTCCACAAAATTTTGTGACAATTAAGGGAGAAACTTATTTATTTATTTCTTTATTTTGAGTAAGTAAAACTTATATTTTCAAGTAGATGCTAATATTCAAATAAAACTAAAATATTATAGTGTCAACTCAACCGTTTTTAATTGACTTATTATCTTAATTTTAAGTTTTACCCATTTGAAAGTTTTGTAACATTTGAATGTCTTAATAATTTTTGTAATTTTTTTAAGAATATCACGATATTTATATGATATTCCAATAACAAATAAAATTATATTGTGTATTAAATGTTCTCTCGCTAGTAGCATATGAATAAAATCTATAGATGTAAAAAATTGAATAAATATCTTAACTTAGTAAAAGTTTTAAATATATTACTTTTTAAAATTTGTTATTTTAAGACCTGTGGTTGTAAATATTTTTATAAAAAATTAAATAATATAATAGTTCTATATTTAGGAGAGACACTAATCAAATTTTGTGAGTTTAAATACATAATTTTATTTTTTATACGTAATAATATACATATAAAAAAGTGAGACGGATCGCGTGCCCCTTTTGGGCATGCACTGGATCTTCCACTGTTTAGATCCAAAAGTTAACTTTCGTTAACTTTTCAAATGGAAATTACTGTGCATCACTACTGTTGAAATAGTTTTTTTATTTTTTTAGTTTTTCTTTTTTCTTTGTTTACTTATAAAATCTTATTTTTTAAAAATTCTCTTGATGGGACAAATAAAAAAATAAAAAAATTTAATTAAAAAATAAAAAATTACTAAATATAAAAATAAGTAACATAAAATTTAATTTATTATTATTTTTTATTTTTAAGTTTTAATTTTGATAAAAAATTATTTTCTCTAAGATGAGAGGAATTGAAAAATCAAAATAATTTAGTAAAATAATGTGATCACATCAAATATGTTTTAAAAATTAATAAGTAATATGATTTGAAAAAGAATATTACGCTAATACAGATAATAAAATTTAATTAACTTATTTTGTTATATAATAAATAACTTTAAAATTACTATAATTAAATAATTTAAATATTATATCTAAAATTTTGAAATATATCT
>JAULJZ010149949.1:0-10185 GCA_032270985.1 Heliamphora pulchella | reverse complement strand
AGAGAGAAAGACAGACGGAGTACGTTCGTAGCCGATCCTTGGTGGTGTTCCAACGATCGAGTAGCCGTTTTATTCTGAGAGAGTGACGCCGGTAGAAAACCTACAACACCCTCGGTAGGTGGTGAATCATTCTTAAGGAAACTGTGATTGCAGGACTCGGTTTGCAAATTCTATTCATGTTGTTTCAGTTATTTTATTTTCCTATAATTTCAGATTATTGTAATTGTTGAAAGTTAATAAAGATATATTTTCTGGATCACCGAGCATATATTTTATTTTGGCGTTGAATTATCTCCCAACAGAATATTCCTACTAATAAAAGAAAAAAATGGTGTCACATGGTTTCACCAAAATATTAATATGTTTCTAATTTTTTTTATTATAATAGTATAGATATAAATGAATAAATAATAACTTAAAAGTCAAACTTTAACACTTCTATATATGGAAAGACTTTAAAAAGGTATGGACTCTTAATCTCTTACAATCAAACCAAACTCTCATTTTTTCTTTTTTTATTGGGTTAAAATTTGAGCTTTTATTTTTTGAGCTTTTAATAACAAAAATGTAAAAATCTCAATTTTAATCCAAGAGCCAAAAGTTCAACTTTTCTTTTTTTTGAGCTTTTAATCACAAATTCTGCTACATGCACATCCATAGTAAAATGTAAGAGAAGTGTGTCAAAATCTTTGATCGAATTTGTCCACCTAGCATTTTTCTTGAATCACACACATGGAAAAACAAAAGCAAGAAACTCAACTTTAATCAACTGCAAAAGCCAAAGGGTCAGTTTCATTGTCCGGAGATAAATTAACGAAAATAGAATACTTTCGAATATACAAGTGGATATAAAATACGAATGATATAATTTTTTATATGTATTACTAGGGATTAGTATATATTTTGTTTATTTAGAGATAGATATGAGTGGATAATATATATAATTTTAAAAAGATAAAGATAAATTTTTATATTTACCCTGAATAACATATTGTATTTTTAAAGTTTAACCCAAAGTGCCAAACAGACACACTGAAGTAGGATAGGAGGAAAAAAAACTGCACCCTGTGTTTTATCTTCATTTTGCTCTCAATCCATTAAAGAAAACGTGCGACTGTTTGTTTGGAAGGAAAAGGAAATAAATACGAACAGAATTTGAGCTCCAACTTGTTTGGGCTCAAAATAGAATGATGAAGTAATCAACAAAAATGGAAAGAAAGGAGTTGATGGGCCAATTGGATTTTTAGTGGCCCATGTATTTAAGAATTTATTATTTATTATTTAAGAATTTATTCCGAATTCAAAAGAAATAGTTTAAAATTTAAATTTGTGTTACGCGGATCATAGTATAAGTGAATTTGCACATTTAATTTTAAATTTTAAGTAAATCGTTGGATAAATTTCATGGAGGTTGATGGTCAGTTTACATAACTGTCATCAATTGGATTTCTACTGGTCCAGTCTTTTTGGTAATTATTTATCATTTAAGAATTTTTTCTAAATTCAAAATAAACAGTTTAAAATTTAAATTTGTGTGATGTGGATCCTAGTACAAACGAATCAGCACCCTTAATTTTGAGTTTTAAGTGAATTTTTTGGTAAATTTGCTAGAGGTTTATGGCTAATTTACGTTCCTGTCATCAATTAGATTTTTAGTGGCCGATGTGTTTCTGGTGATTGTTAATTATTAAAAAAATTTATTGTGAATTTAAAAGTTAATTTATTAAACAACTTATTTTTGATTAAAATAAACTTTTTGACAAAAACAAAAAATAAAATTTTAATTTTTAAACTAATTATCAATTAACATACGCCATATTGCACTTTTTCTTTCTTTTTTTTTTTTTTGACTTTCTCTTACTTTTGGGCACTTTCATAGCTGCTTTTAATTGAATATTTCTCCCCATTGACTGAAAGTGAAAGGCCACACAATTCCATCTTCACAAGGAAAACTTTTTCAAAAGAATTGGGTTATGGGTTTTTTTATTCTTAAATTTCTTTGTTTTTATGCACTCTCATAGACTAATTGGTAAGACAAGTTTTTTTTTTAATTTTTTTTTAATTTTTTAGATAAAAATATAAAAAATAACATAATTTGTTTGGTAAAAAAATAAAAACTTAAAACGCAGAAAAATCTAATCAAAACACTTTATTTAAACTTCTACATCATTCTATAAGATAATAATATTTTTATTTGATAACTTATTTACTACAATGTCAATAATATATAATCGTTATAATCCACTATATATAAAGATAATACCGTCTAATTTGAACATAGAGTAAAAAAAACTAACTTTTTAGTCAATTAATTAATTTCAAGAATGTTTACTTAAATGCTATATTTAGTTGTCGAAAAATAATAAGGGAAAGTGATTAACAAGAAAAGTAAAGCAAAGGAAAAAAGAAAAAGGAAATCACAAAGGAATTATATAATTTCAGTTACCTATTTAGTTTGTAAGAAAATTAATAGAAAATTTAGTTTTTAACTTTTTTACGATGTATAATTTTATATTTTTTATAGAATTTGTTTTATGAGAAAATATTTTCCGCAAAAAAAGTGTTTTTTCGAGATTAATTTTCTTACATCAATTGAACACACATACAAAAAAAAACAAATGATTATTTTTTTATTTTTCTATTAAATGAACGAAGCCAAAAGGTAATTACCAAACAGATTAATTTGAATCCAATTAAGTTTTTTGACTATAAATATGAAAAAAATAGCTTTCAAACTAATTGTCGATAAAACTCTTAATTGTAAAATTACAAAAGAATTTCAAAATGTAAAAAAGGGTTTCAATTTTTGGAGCAATTTTCATTTTTGCATACTTTCAAGTAGCGACAAAGACGGACGCAGGATTTTAGTTTAGGAGGGGCGAGTTGTTCTTATAAGTTTTTAGAAGTGCATGTATTAAATTTAAAAAAAAATCTTAGAGGAACGGACTTGTATAATTATGAAATATTTTAAATTAATACTATTATAATAAGTGAGATTTTTCAAAATTTCGGGGAGGCGGCCGCCCCCATCCGCCCCTCTTTGAGTCCATCTATGAGTAGGGATGTAAAAAAGAAAAAAATCACTTAGATTGAATAAAGTGATCAAATCGAATTAAACCGATTAATTTTGGCCAAATTTTTAATATAAATCAATTTGCAAAGGAAATAATTGATTTTCAATTCAAAATAAATTTAACAAATATTAAATTCTAATAAATAGAAGCGAATCGATTTATATAGATACATACTATTGCCTATTGAGTGCAGAAATTTTGAACTTACGATTTTTGTTTTGTTTAAGTATTGTGATTTTGAGTTATTGTTATGGTGTTTGAGAAAGCTTCTGCTATTAGTTTTTAAGTTTATGCTATTAATTTTAGTTATAAATTACAATCTTTTTTAAACACCAACAACTTCTGCTATAATTTTTAATTATTTTTTTTATTTTAACTACAAGCTACAATTTTTATCAAATACTCACAATTTTTAATACAAAGTACAATTTATAAACTACTACCACTAGTATTTTCAAACACCCATGATGGTTTGGTTTAGTTAATAGTAATTTTGAGGTACAAAAAAAGTCAAATTAAATTTATTAATTTTTTTGACAAAATTCTTAAATGGCAGGCCAAACCATGCATTAGACAATGGGTAAACTTGGACCCTTTTGAGATAATTTTATAGAGTTTTAATTTGTTTTTTTTATCTTTTCTGGATTTTTTTAAGGTTTATTTTGATGAGAGAAATTAAAAAAAATTAACAAAGAATTAATTAAAAAGTAAAAAGAATTCACTAAAAATGAAAAATAAACTTACCCAAAAAAGACAAAAAAACCATAAAAATCCATTTTATTGGCTTATTTTTATTTTTTATATATTTTTAATATTTTGGTTAAATTTTGTTAATTTTTATACTCATTTCTATAAGAGTAGCCAAAAAACCATATAATATAACCGAAAACTAAAAATAATTATAAAAAATAAAAATAAATAAATAAATCGTTATTTCAAATAAGACCTGATTTGCGTTCCATGGAGTCGATGGCTTAACAGCTACGCAGCCTCTCAAATTTTTCCATAAAAGGAATGATTTGGAAAAAAAAATTATTATTTATTTTATTTTTAAGAAAAATATTTATTATTTGATTAAAATAATATACTTTTTGACTTTTTCCATCGAGACGATATACAAAAGTAAACTTTTTTTAATCAAAATATAACAAAAGTTTTAAAAAAACAAAAATAAATTAAAATAAGCTAATTAGCCAAATTTTATATTAATTATTTTTATTTTTAGTATTTTTTTATTTTTTAATAATCTTTTTTACTTTTTCATTTCATTCTATCAAGATAATTAAGAAAAATAAAGATTTTAATCAAAAGATTAACAAAGTTTTTTAAAAAATAAAAAAATAAAAAATAATAAAATTTAACCCAAACAGAATCATTATTCAAAGTGTCACATCAATGTTTGACTCAAAATAAAAAAAAACCAACCTTGTTCATGGCTTAAACATGTGTTTGTTGGATTGGGTTTGTTCTCCCCAAGTTACAACCTTTTTTGTTTTGAAAGCTTTGATTTCAAAGTAAATACCAACCAATTTCTTGTGGAGCAACCACTGCTTGAAATTTCTTCAGGGGACCCCACATAAGAAATGGATACACTGATTTGTTTGCATAATTGAAGAAAAAATAAATAAATAATAGAAATTTAAACACAACACACAAAGAAAGGAAGAAAATTTGATTGTGTATCTTTATTTTTAATCTTTTGATGCATATAAAAACAATGTATCCTTATCTTTATCTATAAGACTAAAAGGGTGGTGTCATGGTTAAAATTAGTAGTTTATAAATTGTAATTTATAGTAAAAATTCTAACTTTTAAGTGTTTGATAAAAATTGTAATTTTTAAATGAAATAGAAAAAAAGTAACTATAATTTGTAGTAGAAGTTGTGAGTGTTTGAAAATAAATTGTAATTTATAACTAATTTAGTAGTAAAAAATTAAAAACTACTAGTATTAGTATTGCCAAACACTCCTAAGATATATTAAAACGAGAAAATCACTTATTTTTCTCACATTCGTTTTTTTTTTATGCGCGTGTTGTGTATTTCATCACAACAGTGGAAGATTCAAAAATTTGGATTAATGAGATCATTTGCAAATCATTTAGTTACTTGTTTTTATAAGAAAATAGATTTTACACTAATCAACTAGTAAATATTTATTTTTAAGAAACCAAAAAAATTAATTTTTTTCTTATTATATTGACTAAGAAAACAAATAATAAGAGATTTTAAGAGATAAAAGTGAATTAAAATTTAAAAGGAAATTTTAAATTCTGAATGCCAAATACTAGAATAGATTTTGAAATTTAGACAAAACTATTCCAAAACTGAGCTTAATAATTATTCCATAATTGGGCTTAATGATATCAATTATAGTCATATTAAAAATTATATCATAATAATAACAACTTTGTTTTTGTTTCTAATGGGTTCTATTGACCCCACTACCCAAAACTTGGAGTTACTCTTTATTTCACAAAGCTATAAGTGGGATCTCATAACTTTTTTCTTGCCACAATAACATCTAAAGTACTGTTCTTTATCTAAAAAAAAGAGAACAGAGATTATCCAAAAAATTACAAACTCTACCATAAAACTTAATCGATGCTATTAAACTACGAAAATCTTGACAGTTCCACGTAATTCTTTCTACTTTGTTTGTTACTTTTCTTCTTGAAAATCCAACAAAATCTTTAAACCACCACTATTAATAATCACAATCTAAATATTATTTCTCACTTACCATAAATGAACATTAATTGAAATTAAGCACATGCAAAGCAGAGTGCACAAAACTAGTTATTAATAAATGTTTCCTTTAATATGGTAACCATAACTTGTTGCTGTTGGCTAAGTGGGCGTTTGTAAATCTACTACAGTAACTTTTAACTTTTTGTTATTAATTTTAGTTATAAGTTATAATTTTTTTAAACAATCACAACTTCTGCTATAAGTTATATCTATATTTTTTTCTATTTTAACTACAAATTACAATATTTAGTAAACACTTATAATTTTTCCTACAAATTACAATCTATAAGCTATTAATTTTAACAATACTAAACACCATCTAAGACTCTTCCTTTAATATATATATTCGTGACGAGATTAACTTATTTACGGATGCTCTGTAATAAGCAAGATTACATAGCCAAACTCTATCTCTTTTGCAGTGTACTTATAGACAAAAACTCATTTTAAGTGGATCACATAATTTAATTTACAAAAATTATGTTAATCTCTCTAACGGGGCAGCAGACAAAACAATATTTTAATAACATCTTTGATGTTGTTGTTTCAAATGTCCAATAAAAAATAGCAATATTTAAAACCAAACCAAATAATAAAAAATGATTTTCGTTCTCGAGTTCTATAATGCAATGAAAAGTAGAGATGACAATTTTTTCGGTCCATTCTCGTGTGTTCCTACATTGATATATACAGATTTTTGATGATAAATGAGGTAAAAACGGTATTTGCTTTTCCCAACACACCCTCCATTAAATAACATAAATATTCTTTTGTAGAAAACTTACTTTTTTTTTACAATAAGATAAGACTAAAGCATAATATTATTATATTTATCTCTTATTTTTTATATTTTTCTCATATTTTATATTTTTAACTTGTGTTTGGACTAGTTTTTTTTTAGACTTTATGGATTTATCTTTAAAAAAGCAACTACAAAAAGATGTGAAAAAAGTTAACTTAGGCCAAACCAGTAAACTTTTTAAAAAGTTTTTAAGCAAATTTTTTTTAAAAAAAGCTAGGCCAAACATAGTCTTAGTCTAATGATTCATTAATTCTTATTTTTTATTTATTATATTATTTATAAATTATATTAGTATCACTAATCTAAACTTAAGAATTATTCTCGATATATTCTTATTCTTGCTCCGCCCCGTAATTTTCTTGATATTTTTTCTTGTTGAGGACAGAAGATCTCATTCCCAACCCTTTCCCCATTTCCATTCCCGTCCCCGGTTTCATTGTCATTCCTACTAAAAATAAAAATAAAAACTGGCAAAGACGCTGCCTAATTCTTTGCAACATTCTTAATCTGAACAAATAATTCATCGTAAAAACAACTCAATTCATAAATCAATTCATCCGAATCAATTCAGAAAAAGATGAGTGGCCTACTTGTATAAGGTTAGAGATTTTATATCTTGTTATATATATATCATTCTTAAAATGTCAACAGACCAATTTAGTTTATTGAAGTTAGCCAACTTTTTTTTTTCCAAATATACCCTAAGTTTAAATTTTAAAATTTATGGGGTAGTAATATTACCACCCACTCTTATTCCTCTTTATTATTCTTTTTTTTTTTGAAATTATTACTTGAATTTCTATAATTTGTAGTAAAACATATATATATATATATATATATATATATATATTATTGGTTTTATTTTTATTATGTAAGCTCTCTTAAAATATTATTACACACATCGACAAACACTAAGTATATATATAGTCTTGCTCACGTAACCTATCATGCGGGTAGGTACTCTCACATCAATTTTCTACCTAAACTTCTGGCACCATAATTGTATAATAATAGTTATATGTTTGGCAACTCCCACTTCTTATTTTATTTTTTTTTGATTTTTTAGTATGTTTTAATTAATTTATGTGCACTTTAATTAATTATTAAAAAACTAATTTTATTGTTTACTAACAAACAGACTTAATTAAAATGTCAATTAAAGAAAGACAAGGCATTCCTTTTTAAGTGGTTACAACAACAGAGGTTTTCATTTGGTCCTGATTGGATAATTAGCTTTTTAATCTGCTTTATTCAGTTAAAAAAAATTAGAAAAGGCAATATAGTTGGTTTGGTTAGAAAAAGTAAAACTTAAAAGGTTAAAAAAATCTTCTTTAAAAAAAGGTTAAAAAATCAAACCAAGAGATAAATTTTTAAGATATTCTATTTAAACGCTTGGATGAAAAAGATACATTTATATAAAGAAAAACAAAATTTGAACCAAATCCAGGAAAGCCTGCTCGAACGGTCCCTGGCAAAATCAAATTTCCCCCTCTCTAGTGATAGACCGTTCGAACGGATCCTAGACCGCTCGAGTGGTCAACCACCAGATTGCTCGTTTCAAAAACTATTTTTTTGTAAGAATTTTCAACAACCACTTTTGAGAAAAAGAAAGGTTCGATGATCTAAAATATCATTAAAACCAACACCACAACCATAGAAAATAATTGAATTTCATTTCAAAAGCCTCTCACGAGGATCAATCAACATTCAATTCATTCAAATTCATGAAAATTATGACCTTAAGGCCTTACAACCCCAAAAGATCATAGAGTTCAACATAACAAGAACATAATTACATAATTCAATCAACTCCCAACTTGTAGTTACATCTTTCTAATCAATTCACAAAATGTATATAGAGTCAATGCATTATAAGCAACTAAAAACAAAACCAAAACATGCTTGAATTCTTTCTATGGCATCCCCACATCATCAACATCTGAAAAAATATTATACAAACAACGTGAGTCAAAACTCAGTAGGGTTCAAATACCCTAAATGAAGTATGCTTGATATGCAATGAACAAATCTATATCAATACACACAATCCCAAAAAAGGCTAATTTCCACATAATGTGATAACACCCAAATTTTCATAGCTCAATCAACAATTTTTCGTTATATACAAAATAATCACGAAATCGCATAACCCAAATGACATCATATCGATAAATAACTTATTATCACACACATTGCCACCTTTATGATCACACCGAAAGAATGGAACACTTCCACCACCTTTTCAGAGATTAAACCATGGGAACAGGGTATCCATTCTTGTGCAAGTTTTTGGTATTTCACCAAAAAGCTAGTCGAGCCTACATTAATTTTAAAGTCTCCTCAATATATACAATACATCATCTCAACATTATTGTTCTCTCAACCATTACACATGATTTTCACCTAATTCCTCATGTATTCACTATATGATCAACAATTCAATTATCAAAATCATAATAAATTATCCCAATCTTCACAACCAACGTGATTCTACACAAATCTCTGATTCAAGCGTATATTCGTGATTTTAAACAAGAATCCCAACTTTCATATCCAACAAGATTTTCAACAAAATTCCAATTTAGGTATATTTTTTTCAAATATAAACAAGGTAATATTTTCATGGTTTCAAAACTCAGACCAAGTTTCAATTTAACTTTGCTTTTAACCACCTTATTCTCAAATAATGCAAATAGCCTATCTCCATGGATAAAACACAAATTACATGCATTATTTGACTTCAATCATCAAAATCTCTTGATAAACCCATGTTCACTCAAAATAACAACTCACACCCAAATCTAAGGTTTTAAGCTCAACATATTTCATAGCATTTTCATGAAATAGAATGAAATTAATTGCATATATATCACAAATTTTCATAGAGGAGTAAGAATCCTACCTTGTTAAATCGAAAACCTGAACACCCGCGGAGATCTCAAAATCACCAAAATCAAATTGTGTTCAGTTGATGTTAAAGCTCTTGATATGTAGAACAAACTTCTCTCTAGGCCTTCGATCAAATCCACCCGTAAGGTCCTCAAAACTTAGAGAGAGAATGCTTCATTTGTCTCCTAATGGGGTTTAAAAGATAGATAGATAGAGAGAGGGAGAGAGAGAGAGAGTGTGTGTTAGAAAAATAATAGCCAGAAAATAATCTGTTTTATAAAGTAGGAAAACAAAATTATGAGCGAAAAACGAAGCTGCTGGAATGTAATGCAAAACAGTAATATTGAAACAGAACCAGAAACTAGAAATACCGAATAAGAATAATTTAGACCGAGACTCATGTTTAGCACGATTTTCTTAAGACGAAATTTTCCTCGCTACGGTGCTTCGAGTTGGCAGCAAACGTCTCCCAAGATACAACGATCTTAAAAAATCAGAAGCAGCACAGCAATATGATCCTTTGACGAACGTAAACTGTGATTAAAGCTCTATCTTAGAACTCGGGAATGCAGGGTATGAACAACAACAGAAGCACAGGAGAAGAAGGAAGGATTTCAGTATGTTTTCAGTGTCTCAAATCGGGCAACGAATAGCCTTTAAATAGGCTCC
>JAULJZ010149947.1:0-10185 GCA_032270985.1 Heliamphora pulchella | reverse complement strand
AATTATGAAAATCATCAAAATCAAATTAAAAAACTCTTGGGCTAACACACGGGATCTACAACTCACCCCACCCTCACAATCGCTGTCTCAACACAGCACATCACCGACAGAGCCCATCTGCAACCTCCAACAAATGAAATGAAGAAAATGGCCCAAAGCCTGCATACTCAGAAAGTACATCTGCGCACAGGAGAAGTATCTATATCATCCGGCACAACTGGTGCCCTAGAAGAATTGGGAGTGTAAGTGCATACGCTTGGCCCTATGTCATCCTGGTCTGTCCACCATAACCCGGCACTGTCGGCTGCCGCACTGATTGAACTGAAGCACCCCCACCAGCAATTTAGGAAGTTTGAACTACAGGATGCTGCTGTCGATCCTACACAAATGAACCCTTTGGTGTGCCTACAGTGCTCGACACACTCTCTTTCTAGGGACAGTTCCTGCGGATTTGCCCTGTCTGACCACATCGATAGCAAATCGGCAGGTCCCTTCCTCGTGACTAATCCGGTATGGAACTCTAGTACTGCCTCAACTGTCGATCCCAAAACTGCTTCGACTGCAGGCAATTTGGTACACGATGCCCCAGTTGTCCACACCGATAACATCTAACCTCCCTTTGCTTTGGCCTCCCCGACGAAGCCACCGATGGTAATGGTGCAGTAAACTGCGGTGGTAATCCAGATGGATGAAAACTAACACCAGAGAACTTCTGCCTCTTGTCGAAATGCGCACCTGTATGTGCCTCTGTCCTACCCTATGGTGTCCTGGCCTCGTTGGAAGCTCGAATCTCTGCCAAGGTATTCTCAATCTTCGCTGCCGCCTCCACCAACTCTATAACACACGCAGCCCCATGCACTCTCTCTCTAATCGCCGGCCCCAAACCCCGCTCAAACAGCCTCGACCTCAGCTCTTTGGTCACCACCAACTCTGGTGCAAAATGAGACAGGCTAGTAAACCTGGCCTTATACTGTATGACACCCATCGCTCCCTGGGTGAGAGTATAGAACTTCTCTCTATGCAAGTCTCTAGATGAAGTAAGAATATATTTCTCCTGAAAAACTCCAGTGAATGCTGCCCATGTGACCCCTACAGTATTTCAGGCATATTTTCACCACTCGTGAGCATCACCCCTCAGCTGAAATGTGACAAAAAAAACCTGCAACTCATCCTCAACTACCTGTAGTGTGTCAAGGATCCGAGTCATCAACTCTAACCACTCCGTAGCCACTATAGGATTAGGGTACCCAGCAAAAGTAGGAGGATCCATACATCTGAACTCTCGCATCACCACTATAGCTCTTGACTCAGGCACTCTTTCTCTAACGGTCTTACCTCTAGCTGCCTCAACCAGCTGCTGGATAGAACTAACCAGCACACGCAGCATCTCAATTGCATCTATCAGTCTCTAGGGAGCATTTGCATCCCCAGCGTCAGAGATAGGCACATCCCTTGGGCCAAAACCACAGCTACGGTCTTGCCCTCTCTGTGCAGATATCACATCTACATGAAAGAAACACAGAACATAAGATGCGGCATATAGCATAAGCATAAGTATACGAACACATAGTCACATAGGTTCATGCTAAACAAACTCCACATACCGAGGAGAACCGACAAGAGTGACGCGTCAATTTGGAAAATCTACTCAGATTTTCTGCTAGAAATCACGTCAGCTAAACGCGTTTCTAACTTGGCTCCCAAGTTTGTTAATCCAAACGCCCAAAGGCAAGACTAATCAATCCTAAGGTTCAACCCCATGTCCACATATACACAACATTCTCATGCTTAACATGCTAACTCTTTCATGTTATCAAAGCATCTAAACACATGCAATCAAGCACACTCAATCAACCTCACGATGATGTTTGATACCATTCTGTCATGCCCCAAACTTCAGGCCACGTGAAATACCCAAAAGCAACCAAACATAACACCCAACCCAAGAACACACTCTCAATATAAAACATACATGCATTGTATATAATCGCCAAAAGGCATACAATACACGATTTTAATACCGAAAAAACATGTAATCATACATGATACGAAAAGAACAAAATAGAAGACTATAGCTCTTCCACCTCTCCAGCAACCCCAGATCAATCAGCGTGATCGGTACCTGAAAAATATTTTAAATCCCACACCGTGAGCCAAAGCTCTGCAAAAACTAGACAAGCATGCAATATAAACAAAACATGCTTGGATTACAAGGTGTAATTTTTGACTCACACGAGCCATAAAAATGATTTTATATCTGAACTCATACGAGCTACAAAAGAAAATAGTTAAAAAATGATTTTATACGAGGACTTCCAAGAACCTCAGGAAAAACAGTTTTGAAAATGATTTTGTATCACGATTCTTCAGAGCCTAGAAAATAACTTGATACATAGATGTAGTACAATGCTTCACCAGCAAAGATAGACTCCTACGATCTACGACTCCCACGAGCCCCACATGCAACACAAAAATGACTCTCACAAGCCTTAAATAGTCATAACATAGAGATAAAGATCCCTACTCAAACACAGCCACGGGATAAAATCGCATACCACGGGATAAAATCGCACACCACAGGATAAAATTGCATACCACGGGGTAAAATTGCACACCACGGGATAAACCTGTAAGATAAAATCGCATACCACGGGATAAAATCACATACCATGGGATAAAATCGCACACTACGGGATAAAACCGAACACCACGGGATAACACCGAACACTACGAGATAACACCGAATCAACATATGCATAAACAAAGCTAATCAGAGTTCTATAAGCACAGAAGCACGTAAAACCATGACATTCCACATAACGACGCCACATAACCCGATACGATATCACATGCCACACAACCGCCATTCGCTTACCCGAATGACCCGTCCACTTACGTCCACTTACCGGGACAACCAACGATGCAGAAGACCAAAACCTAACCTGGAGACCAACACCTGAATCTTCCACAAAAATGGTTTTCACCAGAAACCACCTTTAAAACAAACAACGGACCCACACCCTGCACTCAATAATGCACCAACCGCTACGCATGCAACCGTGCCTCAACACCCCGCATGACGTGACCAACACCCTCTCCATGACTTCAATTGACAGGACCCCATAATCCAACCAACTGAAAAACCACTAGAGGAGAGCAGTCGATCGAGCCACATAACGTAATCAACTGAAAGGCCACCACACGATGAACCAAACCACCAAAAACACCAAATGCCCAACACTGGACCGAGTCCACTGGACCCCCACCAAGTTGACCCAAACATGCTATTGGAATCTCACAAAAATGCCCCAAAAAGACAGGTTAGTCGACTGACCTCAAGATCCAGTCAACTAAACCACGATCCAGTCGACTGACCCCCTGGTTCAATCGACTAAACCCAGGCAGAAACTGACCCCGAGCATTGTTTCAGCCCTCAAAACTCTGAAATGAAGCCTTTAAACTCCCATCCAACACCCTCAGACATACACACACCCAAGCCTAACACCAAAACCTCAAAAGAAACACCCAAAACACGATTTCATCCAAACGAAATCGATGAAAAATGATTTTGAACTCCAAAACCCAACGTTTGAAACAAAAATCAATTTCATGCATTTTAAAATGGTAAAAGCACGTACAATTACACGTAGCACCCTTATATAAGATATGAGAGTCTAGGATCCTACCTCGTTGAGTTAAAAACTCGACACTTCGATCGACGTGCAAAATTGAACTTCACCGGAATAAAATTTTACCGAGATGAATGCGTAGCTCACCGTGCCAATAGCAGGGATTCGCTATTGGATCGTCGAAAACTGAGCCCGGGCCCCCGAGAAGTTAGAAAGAAGGCCGAGAGAAAAAGAAAAAACTTAATAGAGAAGTTTTGAAAATATTTTTTAAAAATATCTAACGCTAGATATTTATAAACCATGAAAATATCTTTTTTTTGAAACCCGCGCCACAACGACCAATGGTCCAGGGAACCAACTCCGCATGCATATCTACATCTGAACATGCATAAAAACGCATTTAAACATATTAGAACGAAACATTAAACGCGCGTCGAAAAATGATGAAAAAAAAAACGGGTCAAGATCTCATAGGCCCGGTCGGAAAATTAGGCCCGAGCCTGTCGGGCTTGGCCTGCTCGAACCACGGCCGGACCAGACCAAAATTACATACCTATCTAGAGCATATTGAGAAGATCATCCATGCAAAAAATTAAATGATTGAATTTTTTTAGTTACAATGTTTTCTACTATTTATTTTAATAAAACTTGTGAATTTAAGAATAGGTTTTATATTATTTAAAATAAATATATTTAAGTAATTTATTTAGTAATATCCGATTAACTTAATTATTTGCATATATGATTTTCTCAATGGGTTTTATAAAATGAACATTATGAATTACTAAAATAAACTTAAAATGTATCTATAACAATTACATATTAAACACTTTGAATCAAAACAAAACAAAAAAGAGAAATTCTCAAACAAAGCTGCAAGAATGAATGCAGGAAGGTAAATCAAAATATGAGGGCAAAATTGTAATTTTGAATAAATCACTATAGTAATTCCATGCCTTCTTTAGATATATCTATATATATTAAACAAAGATGGATTTTCGTCCAGAGAATTCTTAGAGCGATACGTGACAATTTTATAAAAGGTATTTTTAAAAGTTTTTCTTGAAAATGATTTTCTTATAGATTTTTCTTAGAATAAAATTAAATTTATGTTAAGATATTTAAAAAAGATTTGGTAAAGTATATATTTCTTTATCGAAGTTTCAAAAAAGGTTTATTGTATTTTTTTATTTTTTATTTTTAAATTTTGATACAAAAATTTAATCTATACTATTATATAAAACAAAACGTTGTGTGTTCTTAAATCCCAAAATCTTATCCTGAATGTCTTAGAACTTATAATTTTTTGAAATAATTAATTAGAAATCACATTTAGGAAACTTGTATTCCATTAAATCCTAATTACTTTTTAAATATTCTACTAAGTCCTATTTTTTAAAAAGTATTAACTACTTGGACAAATATATCCTTGTGCATCTTCTTTCCATATTTCTCTCTTCTTCTTCCCGTATTTTCTCATCTTCTTTCCCACAAAACCCTAGCCCCGTCGACGACGCTTCTCTCTTCGTTCGTCGTCGATGCTCCTTGTTCCGGCAACAAATGGAGACAACGACGACGATGGATGAAGCCGACGAGGTGGCGGTGGCGGTGGCGGTGGCGGTGGCGCTGTGGTGGCTGGGGCGAGATATGTGTGTTGATTTGATCTTTTGTGTGTGTGTGTATGTGAGTGTGTATGTGTGTGTGCGCGTGCGCGTGCATGTGTATTCTGATTAAGGTTACACGTAAGGTATTTGATGAAATGTGTGAATCAAGAATAGTAGATGTTAGGCATTTAGTGCTGAAACGATATGAGACATTTGTATGAAATGTCTCCTTTGTTAAATTCGTAGACTAAATGTCTCATTTGTAGGAAAAATATCTTATTTTGTTAATGAAACATTTACGTAGTCGTGTATTGATAATGATACATTTGTTAATTTCGTAGGCTAAATGTCTCATTTTTCAAGTTTATAAGAAAAATATCTCATTTGTCAAGTGCGTAGACAAAATGTCTTATTTGTTAAGTCTATAGGCAAAATGTCTTATTAGGCGGTGGTGATAGTGGTGGTGGTGGTGGCGGCGTAGTGGTGGCATGGTAGTGGTGTTGGTGGTGGTGATGGTGGCATGGTGGTGGTGGTGGTGGTGGCAGCAGGGGCGGCGACAGTGGCGGCGGCGGGGGCGGTGGCGGTGGTGGGGAGTGATGTTGGCAGTGGTGGGGAGTGTTGTGAGACCTTGACCCATTTTTTTGGCGTCTTTTGACGCATTGTTTATCATTTTTTTTACAGCATGTTTGTATGCGTTTTATGCATGATCGGGCTTAGATATACATGTGGAGTTGAGCCCATAAATATTTAGTCTTAGATATTTTCAAAATAAAATTCTCTCTTTAGCTTTTTGAAACCCTAGAAGCTCTGTCTTCTCTCTAACTTCACGGGGGCCTAAGGCTTGATTTTCAATGATCAGAAAACAGATCGTTAGTATCCTTGTGGTGGGCTATGCTTTCATTCGATCAGAATTTTGTTCTAACGAACTCTATTTTTACACGTGGTTCGAGATATCGAGTTTTTGACTCAACGAGGTAGGATCCTAGACTCTCATGTCTTACAAGGGTGCTACGTGTAATCCTATGTGTTTTTACTAGTTAAAAATGTATGAAAAATCGATTTTTGTTTTAAAAGTTAGATTTTGATTCAAAAGCATTTTTGGTTGATTTTGGTTGGATGGAATTGAGTTTTGAGTGTTCCATTCGAGGTTTTGTGGTGGTTGAGGGCTTAGATATGTCTGAGGGTGTTGAAAAGGAGTTTGGATGCTTCGATTCTGGGTTTGAGAGGGCTATTCCAGTGGCAAGGGTTGGTTTTCGCCGTGGGTCAATTGACTGACTTGAGTGGTTCAGTCGACTAGGTCGATAGTAGGCTTGTTCAGTCGACTGGGTTGGTTTTGTGTTGGGTTTTTGGTTTTTAGTAGCTTTTCAGCTGCCTGAATTATGGGGTTTAGTCGGCTGAAGTGCTGTTGGGGTTGTTTGGTTGTTTTGGAGGTTGTGTAGTGGCCTTGGGGGTCGTGTTGTGGCCTTGGGTGCTCGATTAAGGCTTGTTGTCGTCCTCGGGGGTGACGTACGTGGTTAGATGCGAGGTGTTGGCGCACGGTTGTGCGCACGGTGCTTATTCATCGTTGGGTGCGAGACGTGTTGGGGTTCGAGGTACTTTTTTTAAAAAGGGGGTTTTGGGAAAGGTTAGTGTTTCGAAAAAATGTTTACGAAAACCATGTTGCCGGAGGTTTGGTGTTGGCCTTTGGGTTAGATTTTGTGGTGTACATTGTTGGTTGTCTGGGTGAGAGGACGAGTCGTCCAGGTGAGTGGACGTCGGGTGTGTGGCACGTGGTGTCGTATCGAGAGTGAGGTATGTGATATTGTACTGGGGTGTGTGGCATGTGATGTTGTGATGGGTTATGTGGCATATGGTGCCGTTATGTGAAACGTAGTATTTTACGTGGTTTCATGCATTTAAAACTCTAGTTTTATTCATGCATATGGTAGGACATATATGTGGTCTTGATGTATCTAAAACTCTGATTTTATTGATGCGTTTGTGTGTATAGTGATGTGGATGAAAAAGTGGTCCGATGAACATTAGTTCTGGTTAACGATGGATGAAAAAGTGGTTCAATATATGTTAACTCTAGTTAACAATGCATGTGTGTGTGCGTGGGAATTAGAGGGATAAAAAAGTGATCCTAACGATGCATCTGTGTGCGGGAATCTGAAGAATAGAAAAGAGGTCCTGAAGAGGCTTGTGTTGCGTATGTTGCACGTAGTGCATTGTGCGGGATGCATGTGTTACGTCCTGTAGGTAGCATGTCTTGCGTTGTGTGTTATGTAGGTTGTGTGTGTTGCATGAGTTGCATGTGTTGCATAGGTTAACTCTGGTTAATGGTGTAGTAGATGGGGTTGTGGTCATTCGGTGAAAGTCCGAGAAATCCTTGTGTTGGGTGTGTTTCATTGTGACATTATAGAACTGTTGTTGGGGCTTGTGATAGTCGATATAGATATGTATTCCTGTGCTGCATACATATACATGTTATCTTTGAGGCTCGTCAGAGTCGATCCTTGCTATTGGCATCGTGCTCTATGTATCCATTCGGACAGAATTTTATTTTGATGAAGCTCGATTTTGAACGTAGATTGAGACGTCGAGTTCTTAACTCATCGAGGTAGGATTCTAGACTTTAAAATTGTTAGAGGGTGTTATATGTAATCTTATACATCTTTACCATTTTATATTTATGAAAAGGTGTTTCATGTTTTGGGAAAAGTTGGGTTTTTAGTTTAAAAACCTTTTTTCGTCGTTTCAATTGGATGAAAACAGTGTTGGATGTTTCTTTTGGGGCCTTTGGTGATAGGTTTGGGCGTGTGTGAGTCCATGGGTGTTAGACGGAAGCTTTGAGGCTTCATCTTGGGTTCAAAAAGGGAAAATCGTAGCTCAAAAATATTTTCTGGGTAGGATCAGTCGACTAAACCCATGGGGTCAGTCGACTGGATCATGGTTATGTGGGTTCAGTCGACTGAATAGTATTGGGCGTTTTGGGACTTTTTTCAGTGTGTTTTTTAGTCGACTGGAGGGTGGGTCCAGTCGGATGGACCTGAGCTAATGGGTGTGCATCTTGGAAAATTATGTTTTTGAAGGTTTAGAGCTAACCTTTAGGGTTGAGTCTCAATTTTTAAAATATTTTGATGAAAACCACGTATTTTCGTGCTTAGATCTCCATGGTAGATGGATTGGATCTCCTTTTTATACATATGTTGTATAACTTTGAAACTCATGTTTTTATATGTTTTGTTTGATCTCCATGTTGATAGATGGATCTTTATACATGTTTAATGTATAAATGTGGAAAGATTTTGGTTTTGGTAAATGATCCTCTAGACGTACCGGGATAGCGGGTATTTGGCACGAGTTGCCCTCAGTGTAAGTGCGAAAACGTGCGCAGAATAGGTGCTTTGTACCTTCGAGCTAGTCCCTGTAAATTAAGCGGTTGGGTGCTTTGTACCCTCGATTTTCGGGCCCGTAAATTAAGTTTTTACGTTGTGGTGGCTTCGTATAGAACTTGTATTTACCTAACCGGTCCTACGATGTGTAGAGATTGAGTAAAGGGGCAGGAGTCTATAGTTGTTATATCTGTCCCTTTGTGACGGTGTCGGTACATAAGATTCATTCTTCTTTTTCCATGGTGGTATGGCCGTGAGGGAACAACGTTTTGTTACTGTTTTGATAAACTATAAGTCGTTACTTGCATTAGTTTTAATGCTTGGTTTTACTTGTGGTTAAGTTAGCTCTCACTATATGATTGCATACACTGCTTTACAGTTTTATAGTTTGTTTCTATTGGGCTTTGGTTCACAGTGTGGGATTTTTGTTGTAAAATCATTTTTAGGACATGAGGATGATGATCTGGAGGAGTTGATCTAGTGGTGCCCGTGGTGGCGGAAGACTCTAGTAGTTTTCCTTTTTGTATGCCTGCTTATGAAGGCATGTTTTGTACGCCTTAGGGCGATATGTATATTTTCGCATGTTGGATCTGAATGTTTACTGCTTATGAGAGTTGTTTATTGGGTATCCTTTTTTATTTCAACATGTGGATTTAATTGTATGAAAACTTATTTTCATAAAACTGGTGTTTGGTGGATTTTTACGTGATCCTGAGTTTTGTGGCGTGACAACTTGGTATCGAATACCTAAGAGCCATGGGAAGAGGGTTTATCACCTGGTGAGGTTGATTGCGTATGCTTGCTTGCATGTGTTTAAACGTTTTTATGACATGCTGATAGATTGATAAGCATGTTAGTTGGTGTATCTATCAGTATGGAGGTTGGGTCTTGCGATGGATTAGTCTTGCCTTCGGGCGTTTGGAGTAACAAATTTGGGATCCAAGTTAGAGACGCGTTTGGCCGACGTGTTTTCTAGAAAGGAATCTGAATAGGTTATCCAAATTAACGTGTCTGTCTTGTTGGCTCTCCTTAGTATATGAGATGTGTTGCGTCACCTTAAGTGGTTATGTGTTAACATGCTTATGTGTGTTATGTCTTCACGTGCGTAGCATGTTGTATGAAAGCATATTTTGTTATATTGCTTTCATATAGAATTATGTTCACGTGGGGAGTGCAGGGACGGGGTTGTGTCTGAGGTAGTGCTTATGATCAGGTTTCGAAAGAAGGGAACATTCCTGCCCCACAAGAACAAGTGGGTGGTGCTGATATGGTACAGGAGATGCTTGCTACTATGAGAGCTATGGCAGAGGCGACCAGGGCCGGAGTGAGGGCCTTGAGCCAAGGGCTTTTGTGGCTATGAGGGAGTTTTGACGGTTGGATCCTCTAACCTTTTCTAGGGAGCCAGACCCCAAAGTGGCTACTGAGTGGTTGGAAGTAACCACGGCTATCTTTGATACTCTAGATATTGAGGAGGATGCTTTGCGCCTGAAGTTGGTGGCATTCCAACTGCGAGAGGATGCGAGGGAATGGTGGAAGTTCGCCAAGACCACGGTGGATGACACGTGGGCCGCTTTC
>JAULJZ010149946.1:0-10185 GCA_032270985.1 Heliamphora pulchella | reverse complement strand
CTTAATCCTGAAATAATTATTGATTTGCATATATTTAATATTTGTTGTTTTGATTCATTAGAGGGTGCGATCTTATACGGATTTATATTCCCGGTGCGTTGGATAACGGTATTATTTATATGACAAATATTAATTATTGACGAAATTCACGTCCCGAAAGATCGGGATTGACGATACTCCCTTAAGAAAGCTTATAAGTTTTGATAGGGCCAAACCCTACAGATGGATTTGATTATCCGGCAGTCAAATAAGTTAAGAGGAAAGGCTTAAGAAATATTAAGATGCCGATTAAATTAAATTATCAGTAATTAAATTTAATTGGTGGGTATCGGGAATTTTAATGTGAGGAGAAATAGTAAGTATTTAATAACAGGAGCTTAATGCAAGAAAGTCTTGAGATTATGGGTCCGAGTGTAATTACAGTTCTTTAGTGGTGTGAACTGTAATTCAGCGTTTTATGAAAATTGAAGAAACCGCTGCGTCTTTCCATAATTGTAAAAACTGCTGGTAGGTATCTGTGTTCCACTGGAAGTCTTACTCATAATTACTTCCCAGGTTCCTGCTGTAACCCTATGTATATGCGGGTGGGCTGAACCAATTATATATCATTGATATATCATATTTTATTTTTCAAGACTAAAATATATCTGGATTCTGCCGGTACGAGTTCTCGATAGTCACCCACACTACATTCGAGGATCGCGTAAGGGAATACAGTAGAAGATCTAGCAGGAGCTTCAACTCAGAATCAAATCGTAGTTAAAGAATCGATCGACAAAAGGTATTCTTCTAAATTAACTTTGGTTGCATGAGTTTTATTTTGATCATTCGTCGTTAAAAGTTTTATCTGGAGCCCATTTCAGCATTTGTCCGTCCAGTTAATTTTTTACCCAAAATCGTTTACAAAAATAATGATCTTGATAGTTTTGTCTCCAACATAAAATTCATTTATAAAATTCATAACATCTGGTTTGAGCATATTCTAGAATTTCCTGATGAAGTTAAAGTTGAAACTATCGAGGCTTGGGGCATTTCCCCCAGCATAATTTGCTGAAGTCGAGCGTACCTCATCTTCAGTGAAAATAGCTTCGAAGCTTGCTGCCTTGCCCCCAATGAGTACTCTACAAGTCCATGGTTCTTTCAAAACGTTAGAGAAGTATCTTACAATTTCGGCTTTCATGTCTTCTGGATTGATGTATATGGTACCATGGCAATCAACATGAGAGATATTGTCACCCCTCAAACATCCGGGTCACGCGATAGCCCATCCAAACACCCATTTAAAGAAAATAGGTTTCATAGTTGATTGTAAAAATACTACATTTGGATAAAAAAATTTCCAAGTTCAACTCTCATAAATAGTAAACATGCATTCTCATACATGAATAAGCATATTGCAAAAAGGCGTACAAACCAGTCTAAACAGGGGTCACATGTGTAAGTACATGTCTCAAAAAAGAAAAACTACAGCAAGTCTTCCATCACCTCTGCAACTAGGTCAACTCCACGTGCTCACCTAAAAAATGTTTTACAGCAAAAATCCCATATCGTGAGCCGAAGCCCAATAGAAAAATAGACTGTAAACTGTAATACAGGTTATGCAATTATATGGTGGGAGCTAACTCGACCACAAAAGCCACAAAGGTTTTTCTCTAAAAAATCAACAGTTTTTCTATCCTTGAAACTATGCATATAATCTTGACAGATATCATGCCACAGTTAAGGGAAAGCAGTAAAACACAATATTCTCGACTCCGGACACGCAGCTGAGGAGACACAATAAATGTAATCCTATGTACCGACTCTGCCACATAGACAAAGGCAACAACTATAGACTCTCATCCATAACCCTGGACCCGTAGGCTTAGTAATGACAAGTTCTATACGGAGTCACGACAACGATGCCATTCACGGAGGCACCCGAACCACTCAATTTACGGGAATAACCTAAAGATACAAAGCACCTACTGCTTAATTTACGGGACCTGAGCCAGAGGGTACAAAGCACCCACACATACTCAATTTACGGGGACTAATCCGAAGGTACAGAGCACCTACGCTGCGCACGTTTTCGGACTTACACCGAGGAGCAATGGAAGCCCAACTCAACAATACCCACTGTCACGGTACATCTAAGGAGAACATTTCAAAACTAACCCACAAAACAGATACACAACACATGTATATAAAAGAGATCCCATCCATGAACCATGGAGATCAAACAACATATGTAAAAACATATTTTCACCCAAAACGTTTTAAAATTTGATACTCAACCCCGAGGGCTAGCTCCAAACCTTCAACAAACACGTTTTCCCAAGGTTTTCCCAAGACTCCGTTTTCAAACCATCATTTTGAAAACCTCCGGTAACCCTTTTTGAAACCATAGAATCTCATAAAAACCTTGGATAAACATCCCACGAGGAAAGCTTGAACCAAAACACATCATTTTCTAAAACAGCCCAGGTTTAGTCGACTGGACTCACCTTCCAGTCGACTGAAAAACACACTGGAGAAAAGAGAACCAAAATAGAAGCCATTTCAGTCGATTGACCTTCCTGGTCCAGTCGAATGAACCTCCAACATGATGATCCAGTCGACTGAACTCATAGGTTCAGTCAACTGAACTTGCCCAGTTCACGTTTTTGAGCTACGATTTTGGTTTTCAAATCTCAAATCAAACTTTCAAACTCCTGTTTTTGATACCCACAAGGATAAGTAAACCCAAGCTGATCACAAAGCTATAAAAGAAACTCTCGAAACATGATTTCATCCACCCAAAACGCCAAAAAGCAGTTTTAAAACCAAAAGTCCATCTTGAACACAAACACGTTTTTCATGCGTTTTCACACGGTGAAACAACATACAATTACACGTGGTACCATCTAACAGTTATATAGTCTAGGATCCTACATCGGTGAGTTCAAAATATCCTTTGAAAATATACAATTACACGTGGATCCTACTGGAGGAAACTTAGAAGTTAAGTTTTGAAAATATCTTTTTATAAAATATTTAAGTCTAGATATTTATAGGCCTCCAAAATATCTTTTTTTTTGAATTTTTAAAATTTGCACAGCAACTCTCTATAACCCCGGGAACCAACCCCGCATGCTCAGATAAACTTAAACATGCATCAAAACGAGTAAATCATACATCTTAGAAATATATATGCAAGACACATCATATATATATTAGTCTCAAAAAGAGACGGGTCCGGGTCTCACAACTCTCCCCCCTTAAGGAATTTTGCCCCCGAAATTCACTACAAGGTCACAAGGGAAAATGCCTCGGGTATCTAGCACGCATCTCAGACTCTAGCTCCCATGTAGCCTCGTCATAGGCAATGGTTCTGCCCCGCAACACTTGCTCCTTTGTGTCAAGAATCTTCACCAGACGCTCCTCATAAGTGGCATCCTCATCCACCCGCAGCTTAGCCCAATCTAACACATGAGAAGGATCAGCCTCGTACCTTCGAAGCATAAAAACGTGAAACACGTTATGCATAGATGCTAACTGAGGTGGCAAAACCAGACGGTAAGCAACCTCCCCAACCTTGTTAAGAATCTCAAAAGGCCCAATGAAGTGCGGTGATAGCTTCCGGCTACGACCAAACCTCATCAAACCTCTACGTGGTGAGACCTTTAGGAATACATGATCCCCCACTGCAAACTCCAAAGGTCGCCTCCTCTGGTTTGCATAACTCTTCTGGCGACTCTGCGCTGTCAGTAGGCGTTGGCGAATCAAAGCAACCTTCTCTGTCGTCTCCCTCACCATGTCTGGTCCCAAGACTGTGGTTTTCCCCACATCTGTCCAGCACACTAGTGATCTATACGGTCTACCATACAAAGCTTCATACGGTGCCATCCCAATACTAGACTGATAGCTGTTGTTGTATGAAAACTCTGCTAACGGTATATGATCCTCCCACAAACCTCTGAAGTCAAGGACACAAGCCCTCAGCATATCTTCCAGAATTTGTATGGTCATCTCAGACTGACCATCCGTCAGGGGGTGAAAAGCAGTACTTAACTTCAAGTTCGTCCCCAAAGCCTCCTGAAGACTCTGCCAAAAGCACGATGTGAAGCGCGGGTCTCGGTCAGAAATAAAAGACACTGGCACTCTATGCAACCGGACTATCTCCCTGACATACAAGCCACTCAGTCGTTCCACCGAATCCCTCACTCGGATGGAGAGAAAGTGTGTAAACTTCGTCAACCTATCAACCACAACCCATACGGCATCATGTCCCCTAGGTGATCGAGGAAGTCCTGACACAAAGTCCATCGTGACATGCTCCCACTTCCACTCTGATATAGGCAACGACTGGAGCAATCCTATCGATTTTTGGTGTTCCGCCTTTGCCTGTTGACAGGTGAGGCATCAGGAAACAAACTGGATCACATCTCGCTTCATTCCTGTCCAATAGAACTGACGACGTAAGTCATGGTACATCTTCATGCCTCCAGGATGTACTGCAAGGCGTGAATGATGACACTCATGTAGAAGATCAGCTCGGCATGACTGGGGCACAAACAACCTCCCATCCAACCTCATACTCTGATCTAAACCCACAACACATCCTGCTGTATCCTCTCCACTAGCAACACGATCTCGTATCATCTGAGCCTCCTGGTCTGTCTGCTGGACCTCTACCACACGTGCAATCAATGCTGGTTGTGAAACTACTAAAAACAAAGTGGTACCAGTCGTTGTCTCCTCGAGACACAAATCAAACTCTCCCACCTCTCCAAACATGTCCCACTCACGTATAGCGACAGAAGCTAACGACCCGTGAGATCTCCTACTGAGCGTGTCTGGCACAACATTGGCCATCCCTGGATGGTACTGCAAGTCAAAATCATAATCCTCCAACAACTCCATCCATCGTCGTTGGCACAAGTTCTTGTCCTTATCTGAAAACAAGTATTTTAAGCTCTTGTGATCGGAGAAAACCTCAAAATGCTCACCATAAAGATAGTGACGCCATGTCTTCAAAGCGAAGACCACGGCTGCCAACTCCAAATTGTGTATCGGGTAGTTCCTCTTGTGCGTCTTCAACTGCCGAGAATCGTAGGCTACAACCTTACCTCCCTACATCAGAACACATCCATGATCGTCATGTGATGCATCACAGTACACAGTATATCCTAAGCCTCACTCTAGAATGATCAGCACTGGCGGGCTAGTCAACCTCGTCTTTAGCTCCTGGAATGCTGACTCACAGGACTCACTCCAAACAAATACAACTCCCTTCCGCGCCAGACGAGTCATCAGTGCAGCAAGTCTCGCAAAGTGCTTCCCGAACCGCCGATAATAACCTGTCAAACCGAGAAAACTGCGAATCTCAAAGTCGCTCTTTGGTCGCTCCCAACCTGTCATGGCATCAGTCTTCGACGAATCCACAGCTACCCCGTCTGTCGACACTACGTGTCCCAAAAACCTCACCTCAGACATCCAGAACTCGCACTTCTCATACTTCGCGTACAAGCGGTGCTCTCTCAAGGTCTGTAGGACGATTTGCAGGTGATCCTCATGTGCCTCCCTGGTGGGTGAATATATCAGAATATCATCCATAAACACTATCACAAAGCTGTCTAGATAAGGATGAAAGATCCGGTTCATCAAACTCATGAACGTAGCAGGAGCGTTCGTCAGACCGAACGGCATAACCAGAAACTCGTAGTGACCATAGCGAGTCCGAAAGGCGGTCTTCGCTATATCCTCGTCCCTAATCCTCAACTGGTGGTATCCTGATCTCAAGTCAATCTTTGAGAAGTAGCTCGAACCCTTCAGCTGATCAAACAAATCATCTATCCTTGGTATCGGATACTTGTTTTTCATTGTCACCTGATTCAGCTTCCGGTAGTAGATACACAAACGCAAAGATCCATCCTTCTTCTTCGCCAAAAGAGCAGGAGCTCCACACAGAGAAGTACTCAGACATATAAATCCTCTGTCTAGCAACTCCTGAAGCTGTACCTTGAGTTCACGTAACTCAGCGGGTGCAAAACAATAAGATGGTATAGATATGGGAGCAACTCCGGGAACGAGATCAATAGAGAACTCTACCTCCCGACTCGGCGGTAACTCAAACAGATCGTCAGGAAAGACATCTGGATAGTCACAAACCACCGGAGGTAACTCTCCTCGAACCCCAACTACCTCATTCAACATAAGGGCTACAAAAAGGAAACCCAGGTTGCCCTGGTTCCGCACAACGCCTGGCATAGACCTCAAACCCTCATCCTGGTCACCCACAAAATAGAAGAAATCTTCGTCTGGTGTACAAATTGTCACCCTCCGTCAATTGCAATTGATAAAGGCACGATAGGTGGTCAGCCAATCCATCCCTAGGATGACATCAAATGCGGTCATGTCTAGAATAACAAAGCCAAACTCTAAATAACGACTGGCGACCTCCAACACGCAGGATCTATAGACAAGACTCAACTTTACACTCCCACTGACCGGGGTCTCCACGCACATAGTATCACCCAACCCGTCCATTTCTAACCCTAAAGCAGATGCAAAAGTAGATGATATAAATGAATGTGATGCTCCGGTGTCGATAAGAACACTGGCCCATGATCTGTAGACTAGAAAGGTACCTCTGATCATGGAGGTGGTAGCAACAGCATCGGGCATGACCGGGGATCTGGATGAACTAGGGTCTGCAAGAACATAAGATCTGGCCGGTCCGCTGCAACTCTTAACTGCCGACTGTCTACCTGACTGCACTGATGCACCCCCTTTGCAAATCAGGACGTCAGAGCTCTAGGCTGTTGATACGTCTATCGTCCCTGGCTAGATGGAACAGCTGGTGCTTTTACTGTACTCTAAATGCTCCCTCCCTGAGGATAGTTCCTCCGGATGTGCCCAGATTGTCCACACTCAAAACATACCACTAGCTCCCTCCCTTGAGCCTACGACTGCGACTGCGACTGTGCCTGAACAGGCACTGGACTCCGGCATTCTGCCGCACGATGCCCTGGTAGTTGGCATCTATGACAAAGAAGCCCTCTCTTATCTGACCTTCTCGTTGAAGCTACGGGAGGTGTGGATGCAGAAGATTGTGGCGGATACGACTCCACTGGATGCAAACTCGGACTGGATGTCCGTCGACGCTTGTTCTCCCTGCGCCCCTGATCCTGTGTGCGCCCCCACCTTGCTGACTCCTACTGTCCCTGTCTCTGCGTGTCTCATTCAGAGTGTCCTCCACTTTCATAGCAGTCTCCACCAGCTCTGTAAAGACCTGCATCCTGAATGCTGCCACTCTGTCTCGGATAGCAAGCCTCAAATCCCTCTCGAACCGTTTCGTATAGAACTCATCAGTAGGTACAATCTCCTGTGCAAACCTGGGTAGGCTAGTGAACTCAGCCTCGTACTCAAGCACTGTCACCGTCCCTTGCGTCAGAAATAGGAAGTCCTCTCTGAAGCGATCCCTCAGAGTCGCTGGAAAGTATTTCTCTAGAAATACCTTTGTGAATGCATCCCAGGTGCCTGCCACTGTGGTCTTGGCGAACTTCCACCACATATGAGCACTCCCTCTCAGCTGGAAGGCGGCACATATAACCCTCAGATCATCTTCCTCAATCTGAAGCGAATCAAGGATCCTGGTAACCAGCTCCAGCCACTCAGTGGCAACCGTGGGATTAAGATCCCCAGAAAAGGTAGGAGGGTCCAGACGGCGAAACTCACGCATCGCAACCGTCGCCCTCGGCTTAGGTACACTTTCCCTACCCCTAGTGGCCTCAGCCAGTTGCCGGATGGAGCCGACCATCCCACGCAACAGGTCCTTGGGGTGCATTAGCATCCCCAATATCTGGGATTGGAACATCCCATCGGCTAGAACCTTGGCCACGGCCTCGACCTCGGTCTCGTCCTTTCCGCGTGGACATAACTCTATACGAAAGCAACATAGCAGGATAAGAATCCATACAACATGTTATTGCTAATGTAAAAAATAGATAAGCATGCTAACACATAGCCACGTAATATCATGCCATCATATCTCACATACCGAGGAGAACCAACAAGAAAGACTCGTCTATCTGAATAACCTACTTTGATTCCTTGCTAGAAATTACTTCCGCGAAACACGTCTCTAACATGGCTCCGATGTTTGTAAATCCAAACGCCTAAAAGCAAGACTAATCAATCCTAAGGTCTAACCTCCATACCCACGTATGCACCACAAGCTTGTCATGCTATGTTAGGGAAACGCTGTAACACTTGCAATCAAGCACACATACATCCTCACAAGGTGATGTACCCTCTTTTCCATGGCTCATAGGTATTCGAATCCAGAACTCTGATACTAAGTTGTCACGCCCCAAACATCCAGGTCACGCGAAAGCCCACCCAAACACTTATTTAAGGAAAATAGGTTTCATAGTTGATTGTAAAAATGCAACATTTGGATAAAAGATTTCCCAAGTTCAATTCTCATAAACAGTAAACATGCATTCTCATACATGAATAAGATATTACCAATAGGTGTACAAACCAGCCTAAACAAGCGTTGCATGTGTAAGTACATGTCTCAAAAGGGAAAACTACAGCAAGCCTTCTATCACCTCTGCAACTAGGTCAACTCCACGTGCTTACCTGAAAAAGGTTTTACAGCAAAAATCTCACACCGTGAGCCGAAACCCAATAGAAAAATAGACTATAAACTGTAATACAGGTCATGCAATCATATAGTGGGTGCTAACTCGACCACAAAAGCCACAAAGATTTTTCTCTAAAAAACTAACAGTTTTTCCATCTTTGAAACTATGCATATAATTCTGACAGATATCATGCCACAGTTAAGGGAAAGCAGTAAAGCATAAAATTCTCGACTCGGGACACGCAACCGAGGAGACACAATAAATGTAATCCTATGTACCGACTCTGCCACATAGACAAAGGCAACAACTATAGACTCTCATCCATTACCCTAGACCCATAGGCTTAGTAATGATAAGTTCTATAAGGAATCACGACAACGATGCCATTCACGGAGGCACTCGAACCACTCAATTTACTGGAATAACCCAAAGGTATAGAGCACCTACTGCTTAATTTACGGGACCTGAGTTCGAGGGTACAAAGCACCCACACATACTCAATTTACGGGAACTAACCAGAAGGTACAGAGCACCTACGCTGCGCACGTTTTCGGACTTACATCGAGGAGCAATGGAAGTCTAACTCAACAATACCCACTGTCACGGTACATCTAAGGAGCACATTTCAAAACCAACCCGCAAAACAGATACACAACACATGTATATAAAAGAGATCCCATCCATGAACCATGGAGATCAAACAACATATGTAAAAACATATTTTCACCCAAAACGTTTTAAAAGTTGAGACTCAACCCCGAGGGCTAGCTCCAAACCTTCAACAAACACGTTTTCCCAAGACTCCGTTTTCAAGCCATCATTTTGAAAACCTCCGGTAAACCTTTTTGAAACCATAAAATCTCATAAAAATCTCAGATAAACATCCCACGAGAAAAGCTTGAACCAAAACACTTCCTTTTTTAAAACAACCCAGGTTCAGTAGACTAGACTCACCCTCGACTGGAAAACACACTGGAGAAAAGAGAACCAAAATAGAAGCCATTTCAACTGACTAACCTTCCAGGTCCATTCGACTGAACCTCCAACATGATGATCCAGTCGACTGAACTCATAGGTTCGGTCGACTGAACCTGCACAGATCACGTTTTTGAGCTATGGTTTTGGTTTTCAAACCTCAAATCAAACCTCCAAACTCCTGTTTCTGACACCCACAAGCCATAAAAGAAACTCACAAAACATGATTTCATCCCCCCAAAACGCCGAAAAGCAGTTTTAAAACCAAAAACCCATCTTGAACACAAACACGTTTTTCATGCGTTTTCACACAGTGAAACAACATATAGTTACACGTGGTACCCTCTAACAGTTATACAGTCTAGGATCCTACCTTGGTGAGTTCAAAACTCGATGTCTCGATCCACGTGCAAAATCGAGCTTCGTTGGAATGATATTCAGACTGGATGGATGCGTAGACCACGATGCCGATACTAAGGATCAACAGTTAGTTTATCAAAAATCAAGACCCGGGCCCTCGAGAAGTTAGAGAGAAGGCAGAGAGAAAACTGGAGGAAACTTAGAAGTTAAGTTTTGAAAATATCTTTTTAGAAAA
>JAULJZ010149945.1:0-10185 GCA_032270985.1 Heliamphora pulchella | reverse complement strand
ACATTACTCATAAAGATTCTCATAAAATAGAAAATTAATTTTATTAAAATTAAATTAAATACTAAAAATATGATTTTCAGTACATCAACCCTAACAATTTGTACTATCATTCTAATTTTTATAATATCACATTTGCATGATCATTTTCAACAATAATTGTGGTGCACATTAAGATCATTATAAAGCGATAATCGAAAACTCAATTAACTCAGATATCAGAAGACTCACATGATATGTTAAAATACATATTTTAATTAAAATAATTTAAAGCTTGGTGTAAAAATATTTAAAATTTATAAAAATAAAAATTCTTTATATTTAAGTTTAAAAATTCTTGTTATTTGAATTTCTTAAATTTTCTATTTTATTATTTTTTTTAAGTTTCTGTTAGAAAAACTAAATTTCTTTTAAAACCTTTTCCATTTTTTTTAGCTTTTTAATTTTAAATGTGAGACCCTGACCCATTTTCTTTTTTCGGTATTTTTCAACGTGTTGTTTATCATTTTCGTTACGACATGTTTATGTGCATTTTATGCATGTTGGGTTAGTCCTCGAAGCCGTTGGGCATTATGGTGTGAAGTTAAAAAAAAAATATTTTGGAGCAAGGCTTTTTAAAAAAAAAAAAAGATATTTTGGTGAGATATTTTGAAAAGGATATTTTTGTGAGATATTTTGAAAAAAAAAGAAGATATTTTTTGATGCCTATAAATATCTAGCCTTTAGATATTTATGGAGATATTTTTGAAAACATGCAAGCTAAGTTTTCTTTTTTATTTCCAACGAAAGCTCTGTCTTCTCTCTAACTTCTCGGGTGCTCGGGGCTCGGTTTTTGACTATCCAACATCATATTTTTAGTATCCTCGCAGTGGACTACGCATTCATCCCGACGGAATTTTATTCCGAGAAAGTTTAATTTTGCACGTAGATCGAGGCGTTGAGTTTTTCACTTTTGAAAAGTCAGATTTTTGGTTTAAAACTGTTTTCGGTTGGATGAAATCGGGTTGTAAGTGTTTCTTTCGAGATTTTTTGGTAGTCTTGGGCTTGTGTATGTCCGAGGGCATCAAAAGGGAGTTTGGTAGCTTCAATTTTGGGTTCAATAAGGCTGTTCCAATAGCTTAGAATCATTTTCCATCGTGGGTTAGTTGACTGAACTGGGTGGTTCAGTCGATTAGATTGTGTGTTTAGGGTTTCAGTCTACTGGGTTGAGGCGTCCTGTCAACTGACCTAGGTTTATCCTTTTCCAATAGGTTTTCAGTCGACTGGACTTGGGAGTTCAGTTGACTGAGTTGGTCCTGTTATGGATTTTTGGTTTTTGGTAGCCTTTCAGTCGACTGGATGGGGGTGCCCAGTCTACTGATATCTTGTGTGGGTGTTTTGGTGTTTTGTTCGTTGTGTTGTGGCTTTTCGATCAATTAGATTACAGGGTTTAATCGACTGGCTCTTCTCTTGTGGATTTTCAATCGATGGAATTATGGGGTTCTGTTAATTGGATCCATGAAGAGGGGTGATGGTCGTTTCTTATTTTGGATGGTCGTGGTGGGGCCGTGGTGTTTGTTTGTGTTTTGTGGTGATCCTCTGGAGTGACATGGGTTAGTTTAGTGTGGTGTCGGTGTACGGTTGGGTATGTGGAGTTGGTGCTCTTTTGTGTGTGTGATGTTGTACATCGTTGGGTGTGGGGCGTGTTTGGGCCTCCGGTTCTTTTCTAAAAAGGGGGTTTTGAGAAAAAGCGGTGTTTTGTGAGAACGTTTGTGAAATCGGGGTTTTGAGGGTTTGGTGTTGACCTTCAGGTAGGTCTTGTTCTGTGAGTTGTTGGTTATGTTGAGTGTGTGGCATTAGATGTCGTGACAGGTTATGTGGCGTGCGGTGCCTATATGTGAATTTATACATGGCTTTGTACGTATTAACTCTAGTTTTATTTATGTATGGATTTCATGTGGTACATGTTGCATGGGTTGCAGGTGTGGCGTGAGTCACGTGTGTAGCATGTGATGCGATCTTATACATTAAAACCCTGATTTATTTATGCATACATGTATGGAATGCGATAGATGGGCATGTGGTTCTGTGAATGTTAACTCTACTTAACAAGGCATTAGTTGGGGCTGCGGTCCCTCGGTGAAAGTCTGAGAAGGTGCATGAGGTGGGACTGTGGTCCCTCGGTGAAAGTCCAAGAAGGTGTATTAGTTGGGGCTGAGGTCCTTCGGTGAAAGTCTGAGAAGGTGTATTAGTTGGGGCTGAGGTCATTCGGTGAAAGTCCGAGAATGTGTATTAGTTGGGGCTACGGTCCCTCGGTGAAAGCCCGAAAAAGTATATGGATTGCATGTGAAGTATTATGGGATGGATAAAACTAATTTCAAACTGTTTTTAAGACTCATGTGAGTCGTAATATAAGATCATTTTTTTCAAACTGTTGTCGAGGCTCCTGTGAGTCAAAAATGGTTCTTGTCTTTGCATCTCGTTTGTTTGTGAAAACTATTTTAAGGCTTGAAAGAGAGTCAAAAATTGCACATTACTTTCCTAGCACGTTTAGCTTTTATTTCATGCTTATTTAGTATCTGCTGAGCTCAGGTTCACGGTGTGGGATTTGAATTATTTTTCTGGTACCAGTCATGCAGGTTAATCTGGTAGAGCCAATTGGGGTGGAAGATTTGTAGTCTTTCTTTTTGTTTCTTTTGAACTATGTATGTTTACATGTTTTTGACGTTGGACCCGTATGTATTGTATGCCAGTTGGCAATTATATACAATGCATATATGTTTCTATATGAGAGTAAACATCGGACTGGGTGTTTGTATGGTTGTTTGTGGGTGTTTCACGTGGCCCAGAGGTTAGGGTGTAATAGAATGGTGCCAGAACTTTGGGTTCGAATACCTTTGTGTCGTGAAAGGAGGGTGCATCATCGTGTGAGGTTGATTGCGTGTGCTTGACTGTATATGCTTAGTTGTTTTGATAGAACGAGCATGATAGTGTGTGAATGTTGTGTATATGTGAGCAACGGGGTTGAACCTTAAGATTGATTAGTTTTGCCTTTGGGAGTTTGGATTAACAAACTTAGGTGCCAGGTTCGAAACGCGTTTAGTTGACATGATTTCTAGTAGGGAATCTGAGTAGGTTATCCAAATGGATGCGCCACTCTTGTCGGTTCTCCTCAGTATATGGGGCTTGTTTCGCATGAACCTATGTGGCTACGTGTTAGCATGCTTATGTGATTAATGTTTATGTTCATGAAATGTGCTGCATCTTATGTTATGTGTTTTTTTCATATAGACGTGATGTCTGCACGAAGAGGGTGTGACTGTGTTTGAGGCTGTGGCCATGGGTTTGGAGTTGGTGGTGGACTCCACGGGTGGTGTGCTGTGTTGAGGCAGTGGTTGGAGACGATGTGAGGTTGGGACGAGTTGTAGATCCCGTGTTTTTGAGATAGTTAGTCGTTGTTTAGACTATATGGCCTTGTTTTATTATATCCTAGGAATGGTTTGGCTCACCATCTCTCGTGCTTGTGTCGATTTCGATCGACGAAGTCATTTTTTTTTACCTTGTGATGAATTTCAGGGACAAAATTTCTTTAAGGGGGTAGAGTTGTGAGACCCTGACCTGTTTTCTTTTTTTGATGTTTTTTGACGCGTTGGTTATCATTTTTGTTATAGCATGTTTATGTGCGTTTTATGCATGTTCGGGTTTAGAAATGCATATTGGGTTAGTCCTCAGGGCCGTTGGGTGTTGGGGTGCGAAGTTCAAAGTATATATATATATATTTTGGAGCGAGGCTTTTTTTTGAAAAAGGTATTTTCGTGAGATATTTTGAAAAAAGAAGAAGATATTTTCAGGCGCCTATAAATATTTAGCCTGTAGATATTTATGGAGATAATTTGGAAAACTTGCAAGCTAAGTTTCTTTTCTTCTTTCTAACGGAATCTCTGTCTTCTCTCTAACTTCTTGGGTTCTCGGGGCTCGATTTTCGACGATCCAATAACAGATCCTTAATATCATCGCGGTGGATTACGCATTCATATGAACTGAATTTCATTTCGGTGAAGTTCAATTTTGTACGTAGATCGAGGCGTCAAGCTTTTCACTCATCGAGGTAGGATCCTAGACTCTCATATCTTATAAGGGTGCTACGTGTAATCGTGTGCATTTTTACCATTTAAAAATGCATGAAAAATCGTTTATGTTTCGAAAAGTCGGGTTTTTAGTTTAAAATTGTTTTCGGTTGGATGAAATCGGGTTGTGAGTGTTTCGTTCGAGGTTTTGTGGTAGTCTTCGACTTGTGTATGTCCGAGGGCGTTGGAAGGGAGTTTGGTAGCTTCAATTTCTGGTTCGCGAAGGCTGTTCCAGTAGCTTAGAATCATTTTTCGCTGTGGGTCAGTTGACTGAACTAGGTGGTTCAGTCGATTAGATCGTGTGTTTGGGGTTTCAGTCGACTGGGTTGAGGCGTCCAGTCAACTAACCTGGGTTTATGCTTTTCTAGTAGGTTTTCTGTCAACTGGACTTGGGAGTTCAGTCGATTGAGTTGGTCCTGTTATGGGTTTTTAGTTTTCGGTAGCCTTTCAGTCAACTGGATGGGGGTGCCCAGTCAACTGATGTCCTATGTGGGCGTTTTGGTGTTTTATTCGTTGTGTCGTGGCTTTTTGGTCAATTGGATTATGGGGTTCAATCGACTGACTCTCCTCTTGTGGCTTTTCGATCGATGGAATTATAGGGTTTTGTCAATAGGATCCATGAAGAGGGGTAATGGTCGTTTCTTATTTTGGATAGTCGTGGTGGGGCTGTCATGTTTGTTAGTGTTTTGTGGTTGTTCTCGGGACTGACGTGGGTTAGTTTAGTGTGGTGCCGGTGCACAGTTGGGCGTGTGTAGTTGGTGCTCTTTTGTGTGCGTGATGTTGTACATTGTTGGGTGTGGGGCATGTTTGGGCTCGCGATTCTTTTCTAAAAAGGGGGTTTTGGGAAAAAGCATTGTTTTGTGAGAACGTTTGTGAAATCGGGGTTTTGAGGGTTTAGTGTTGACCTTCAGATAAGTCTTCTTCTATGAGTTGCTGTTGTGTCGAGTGTGTGGCATTGGATGTCGTGACGGGTTATGTGGCATGTGGCGCCGTTATGTGAAGTTTATACGTGATTTTGTACGTATGAACTCTAGTTTTATTTATGTATAGATTTCATGTGGTACATGTTGCATGGGTTGCAGGTGTGGCGTGAGTCGCGTGTGTAGCATGTGACGTGATCTTATGGATTAAAACCCTAGTTTATTTATGCATATGTGTATGGAATGCGATAGATGGGTATGTGGTTCTATGAATGTTAACTCTACTTAATAAGGCATTAGTTGGGGCTGCGGTCCCTCGGTAAAAGTCTGAGAAGGTGCAAGAGGTGGGGCTGCGGTCCCTCGGTGAAAGTATGAGAAGGTGCATTAGTTGGAGCTGAGGTCCCTCAGTGAAAGTCCAAGAAGGTGTATTAGTTGGGGCTGCGGCCCCTCGGTAAAAGCCTGAAAAGGTACATGGATTGCATGTGAAGTATTGTGGGATGGATAAAACTAATTTCAAACTGTTTTTAAGACTCGTATGAGTCGTAATATAAAATCATTTTTTGCAAACCATTTTCGAGGCTCATGTGAGTCAAAAATGGTTCTTGTCCTTACATCCCGTTTATTTGTGAAAACTGTTTTAAGGCTTGAATGAGAGTGAAAAATTGCACATTACTTTCCTAGCATGTTTAGCTTTTATTTCATGCTTGTCTAGTATCTGCTGAGCTCTGGCTCACGGTGTGGGATTTGAAATATTTTTCAGGTACCGGTCACGTAGGTTAATCTGGAGGAGCCGATTGGGGCAGAAGATCAGTAGTTTTCCTTTTTGTTTCTTTTGGACTATGCATGTTTACTTGTTTTTGGCGTTGGAACCTTATGTATTGTAAGCCAGTTGGCGATTATATATAATGCATGTATGTTTCTAAATGAGAGTGAACATTGGGCAGGGTGTTTGTATGATTGTTTGTGGGTGTTTCACGTGGCCCAGAGGTTGAGGTGTGACACTAAAACAAGAAGCTTAAGATTTGTAGGCAACCAAAAAGAAAATCCCAAACATATACACAGTAATTAAACCATTCCCTAACACACACCCGGTTGTATCCACATACACACACACACAGCAACATACACGCATAGTTTTACACACACACACACATAGACATACACACATGCGCACATAGTGAACATGGCGACAACATCAAGAATCATCACAAAGGCAACAATGGTGGTGGTTGAAGCTTAGTGGTGGTGGTGGTCTCACGGCAGTGATGGCGTGTGCAGCGGTAGCGTGGTGAGAGGGAGGGAGGGAGAGAGTATATATCTATATATATACATGTATATATAAAGGAGAGAGAGATAACAAAGAGAGATAGAGAGAGACCAGGAGAGATGAGAGAAGAGAGAGCAAAGAGAGAGAGACAACACAGAGACCGTCAGGTCTGATGGTGAATGGCGGTTGTGGTAAGAGAGGTGGCAGTGCCAGCGACAGCTGGAGACCGGAGGTGGTGCCGGTGGTGAGGGGTTGGTGGCGACTGTTGGTTGCGGTGGCGTGCGGCGTGGGGGTCGGCTGTGCTACAGTTTGAAGCTTGAAGGAGATAGCTTCTGTTTGAGAAGAAGCTCTCTCAACTTCTTTGCAATATATATAAAGATATATAGCTTTTGATGTTAGCTCAAGGGCTTTTTATTTTGATTTTGATGATTTTTATAATTTATTTTCTAAGAATAAATGGCTTTAAATAGATAATATTTTATGTTTTCAAAATAAAAGTGTAAACACATTTTGAACAACCAAAGTTAACACCTTAGCCCAAAAAAGAAATGACTTTTATCTAAAAAAGGTTCAAACACTTAAGCATTATTTAATTAGAATATTTTTGTGTTGATCTTAATTGAAAATTAAGTCAAACACTTTTAAGGCAAAGTATACTTGAAGTATATCAAGTGTGTCAACACTCATTGATCAAATGGTTTGACACCCTAACTGTTTTACAAGTTGATCTTCAGGTACCAAAATGTTAGTGTCGACATAAACTAGTTTTTGTCAACACAAAAGTGCCGAAGTGCCCAGAACTCATTTTGAGTCGACACAAAAGAGATCCTCACTTTCGATTTTCATAAGTTTGGGTCGACACAAATGGAAATTGTGTCGACACAAAACAACCGAGACCTCCTGCAGATTTTTAGTGTCGACCCAAAAGTCCCGAGTCTGCTTGCAGAATTTTGGTGTCGACCCCAAGAGCAAACATGTTGACAGAAAACAACCGAGACTGTCTGCAGAATTTTGGCGTTGACCCTAGAGACCAAATGTGTTGACACAAAAGTACTGAGCCTTCCTACATAACATCGTGTCGACACCAAAGGTAAGTTGAGTCAACACAAAATGGTTCCTCCGGATGCTGAAGTTTCAAACGAGTCGACACCAGATTCAAATGTGTCGACCCCAGAACGTTGGAAGGTAAAGTGTAAAAATTATGTCGACCCCTCAGAAGATTTGTGTCGATCCAACCACTTAAAGAACCCTGCCCTAGACACTTTGTGTCGACACCAAAGCTATTTGTGTCGACCCTAAAGATGAAAATTCAAAATACGACAGATCTCAACGGTTGGATTTTTGGCATTTATTGCTCCCACCTACCTCCAACAGTCATGAACTCAGAAGAACTTATATAAGGAGTTACTTTTCAGCATTTAAGAGGTTGGAGATTTGTATTTACTGTTCTATTGTTCAAATTAGTCTCAGAAATCATCAAGCTTACATTTATTGCTGCAACTCTAGTTCTTATTTCTCATCTCTCTTTACCGTTTCATTTATTGTAAATTATTTCTGTAAAGAGAGTGAGTGTTTTTTATTTATTACACCTCATTTATTGTAATCAAGGGTGAGTCACCCTTTAACCTTCGAGTGAGTGAGTGAAACTCATCGAAGAAGAGTTCAAGTGAGATTAGAAGAAAATAGAGACTTATTTTCATAGGATCTTCTTGAAGCTGTATAAGGCGTTGAATGTGTCCGTAAACATTCAGATAGCTCAAGAGAAGACTTGGTACTTGTAAAGGCTTGGAATACGCCCGTGAAGTATATTCTATATAGTGGAAATACTCAAGGGAGATCTTAAGGAGTGGATGTAAGTTAGGATAAAGCCGAACCACTGTAAATTCCTGGTGTCTGGTTCTATTTCTCTATTCCTCATCTTTTAATATTTGCATTGCTTAAATATTTTCATATCTTGCTTTATTGAAATATTAAAAGGTTTCTTAAAAAAGTTATTTATTTGCTATTTAATTTTTTAAGACCCAATTCACCCCCTCTTAGATTTCCTAGATCTAACAATTGGTATGAGAGCTTGGTCTCTTTCTTTTGACTTAATAGTCTAAGAGTTTTATATGGCAACCACTAGTATTGGATCTGTCCAATCTGAAGGTCAATCGACCAACAAACCCCTTTGTTCAATGGAGCAAACTATAACTATTGGAAGGCTTGAATGAGAATATACATTCAAGTTGTAGACTATGACCTTTAGTGGGTTATCATAAATGGACCCAAAAGACCCACTAAAACTGTTGAAAAAGAAATTGTCTATAAACCAGAAGAAGAATGGACTGAAACTGACATTAGGGAGGTACAAAAAAATGCTAAAGCTATGAATCTCTTTTACTGCTGACTTGACCCAAACGAGTTAAATGGGATCTCAACTTGTGACACCGCTAAAGAAATTTGGGATAGACTCGAAGTTACCCATGAGGGTATCAATCAAGTGAAAGAGCCAAAAATTAGTTTGCTTGTGCATAACTATGACTATTTAAAATGAAGCATGATGAAAGTATTACTGATATGTTTACTCGCTTCACTGACATTATAAATAGACTGAAATGTCTTGGCAAGATTTACACTAATGCAGAAATGGTCAGAAAAATTCTGAGGTGTATGCCAAAGAGTTGGAAAGCAAAGGTCACGGCTATACAAGAAGCCAATGACCTGAATAGGCTCAGCCTAGAAGAACTTCTTGGTTCTCTCATGACCCATGAGATGAACATCAAGATGGACGATGAGGAAGACAACAAAAAGAAGAAAGGCATTGCTTCAAGTCTTCAACTCACGATGAAGAATCTGAAAAAGAGTCCTCCAATGATGAGAATGAAGACATGGCTCTCATCACAAAGAAGTTCAAGAAGTTTCTTAGAAATAAGAAACAAGAAGGAAGGAAATTCTTCAAGAATGAAGGATACAAAGTAGAACCAAACAAGTTCAAAGGTGATTCTAGCAGATTCAAAGTAGGACACAAGAAGGATGAGATAATCTGCTACGAATGCAAGAAGCCTGGACACGTCAAAGCTGAATGCCCTCAACTCAAGAAGCAATTCAAGAAAGGTTTCAAGAAAGCCATGATTGCAGCTTGGGGCGAAAGCGATGACAGCAGCTCTGACGATGAAAAGGAAGAAAATGAAGTTGCCAATCTATACCTTATGGCCAAAGAAGATGATGAGGTAACTCCTGATTCGTTTTCATTAGAAGAACTGCAACATACTTTTGAAGATTTGTATGATGAGTTGAGAAAATTAGGTGCAAAGAATTCTATTTTGAAAAAGTTAGTTCTTTCCTCCTCAATTGAAATTGAAACTTTGAAAAATGAAAAATCTGTCTTGCTAAAACAAGTTTCTGTTTTAAAAGATGAAAACAAAGCTTTAAGTGAAAAAGTTGAGAATCTCACAAAAACTGTTTATAAGTTCACTCAAGGAAAGAAAAATTTGGATAAACTTCTTGGAATGCAAAAATGCGTTTTTGATAAAGCTAGAATTAGTTACAAACCCAAGAAGAAACAAAAATCCTTGACCAACATATTTGTCAAAGTATCATCAAATCATTCAAATGCCACTTGCTTTCACTGTTATGAGTATAGACACATTGTCACCCACTGTCCACATCGAAAATTCTTAAATGTTTCTGTTAAAAAGGCTTGGGTTCCTAAAGGAACATACCCTCAAGAACCTAACTTCAAAGGACCCAAAAAAATTTGGGTACCAAAAATCAAAACTTGATTCTCCTTGCAGGTGTGTCTCAAATCCTCATTCAAGAAAGGGATGTGGTACCTCGATAGTGCTTGCTCACGACACATGACAGGTGACAAATCGATGTTTGCATCTCTCAAGCCAAAAGATGGTGGATTTGT
>JAULJZ010149944.1:0-10186 GCA_032270985.1 Heliamphora pulchella | reverse complement strand
ATGAGTCAGAGTGCAATTATAGTTCTTTAGTGGTGTGAACTGTAATTCAGTATTTTATGAAAATTACAGAAATCGCTATATGTCTTTTCATAATTGCATAAACCTCTAGTAGGTGTCTGTATTCCACTAGAAGTCTAACTCATAATTACTCCCCAAATCCCTACTGTAGCCCTATATATATGCGGGTAGACTGAACCAATTTTAAGATGATTGATATATCATTTTTGTCTTTCAAGACTTAAATATATCTGAGTTTTATCGGTACGAGTTCTCGATAGTCCATAACCCACACTATATAAAAGAATCGCATAAGGAAATACGGTAGAAGATCTGACAGGAGCTTCAACTCAGAATTAAGTCGTAGTTGAAGAATCGATCAACAAAAAGTACTTTTCAAAATTAACTTTGGTTGCAGAGGTTTTATTTTGATCGTTCATCGTCAAAAATTTTATTTGGATCCCGTTTTGGCGTTTTCCCGTCTAGTTAATTTTTTATCGAAAATTGTTTACAAAAATAATGATATTGGCAGTATTGCCTCCAACAGTCATATGTTCATGTTGATTCTGCTGTTAGAAGTAAGTTGCAATCAAAGTCTAGGAAATGTTATTTTATTGGTTATGGAGATAATAAGTTTAGCTACCGATTTTGGGATGACAAAAATCAGAAGATCATCAGAAATAGGAATGTGATTTTTAATGAACATGTGTTGTGCAACGACAGGTCAAAGGCAGAGTCAGATAGTGCATTGCCAGAGATAAAGAAATTCGAGTTCATGAACTTGGATGACATTTCTGAGGAAGCCAAATAGAATTGGGATGAGGAAGACAAGGAGAATGTGAACCCACATGTAGAACATAGTACACCAGTGACAGTAGTCAAGAGGTATTCTAGGAGCATCAGATCGCCACAGTGATTTTCACCGTCCCTGTTCTACATTCTGCTCACTGACAGTGGTGAGCCAGAAAGTTATACAGAAGCCTTGCAGACTGAGAGTTCGATGAAGTGGGAGTCAGTAATAAAAGATGAGACGGATTCCTTATTGGCAAACTAGACACAGGAGCTGACTAGATTGTCAGCTGAAAAGAAGACTTTGCACAACAAGTGGGTATATAGAGTAAAGGAAGAACATGATGACAGTAGGCGCTACAAGGTAAGGTTAGTTATCAAGGGATTTCAGCAGAAGGAAATAGTTAACTTCACTGAAATCTTCTCCCCAATTGTGAAGTTGACAACAATCAAAATAGTACTAGGAATTGTAGATGCAGAGGATCTATTTCTGTAGCAGTTGGATGTCAAAACTGCATTCATTCACGATGAATTGGAAGAAGATATCTACATGATCTAACCTTAGGGATTTGCAGTGAAAGGTAAGAAAGACATGGTCTGCAAATTGAAGAAAAGCTTGTATGGTCTGAAACAAGCTCCAAGGTAATGGTACAAGAAGTTTTATAACTTTATGCAGAGTACCGGGTTTACCAGGCTGGGGGCAGATCATTGCTGTTATGTCAAGAATTTTGACAACTCATATATCATTCTGCTGTTGTACGTAAATGATATGCTCATTACTGGGTCATGCATCGATGAGATCAACAAGCTAAAGAAGCAGCTGTCAAAGCAATTTGCTATGAAGAATTTGTGAGCTGCCAAGCAAATCCTTAGAATGAGGATAGTGAGAGACAGAGCCGCAGTGACCATGAGACTATCTCAAGCAGAGTATGTGAAGAAGATACTGAGCAGGTTTAACATGGATAGTGCAAAACCTGTTAGTACGCCTTTAGCTAGCCATTTTAGGCTAACTAAGGATCAGTCTTCGAAGACAGAACAAGAGTAGGAGCACATGAGTAAGATCCCATATGCATCAACGATTGGTACCCTGATGTATGCTATAGTTTGTACCAGACCAGATATCGCACATGCAGTGGGAGTAGTCAGCAGAAACATGAGCAATTCAGGAAAGCAGCATTGGAATGCTGTCAAATGGATTCTGAGATATTTAAAGGGGACTACAGATACATTCTTGTATTTTACGAGGATAGGACTGAAGCTGTAGGGCTTTGCAGATGCCGACTTAACCGGTGATATTAACAATAGAAAGAGCACCACTGGATTTGTCTACACCCTAGGTGGCACAGCAGTGAGTTGGGCCTCAAAGTTGCAGGAGGTCGTGGCTCTTTTTACGACAAAGACAGAGTATGTTTATGTGACAGAGGCTGGAAAGAAGATGGTGTGGTTACAGGGTCTCATGAATGAGTTGGGTAAGAAAGTTGACAGAGGGACGCTCTACAGTAACAGTCAGAGTGCCATATTTCTTATCAAGAACCAGACATTCCACTCCAAGACGAAGCATATACAGCTGCAGTATCACTTCATTCGCTCATTGCTGGACAACGGTCAGTTGCTTCTTAAGAAGACTAGTGAAGCAAAGAACCCAACCGACATGTTAACAAAATGATTCAACATTAACAAAGTGAAGTTGTACTCGACTTCAATTGGTCTTCAAGGTTAGAAGACAGGAGATGGGTCACACAGGTTTGAGTGTTTGTTTTTTAGTGGTTTCAAGGTGTTAGTGAGTTTGATGGGATGTCTCAAGGCTTGGAGTGATTTTACTTCAAATGAGAGAATTGTTGAGTTAAATGTGAAGAAAAGATCATTTTTTATGATAGATCGATCGATCGATCGATCGGTGGTGAGATCGATCGATTGGTGGTGTCTGTAGGCAAGAAACCGAGAGCAGTGAAAGACCGCTTGATAGACCGATCGATCTGTCTTTAGACCGATCGATCTGTCTATGCGAGGGTTGCCTGTTATAAACTGCAGGGTTGCAGCAGCCACAAAGGTGGTGTTATTTTTTTCTGCTATTTTGTATTTCTCTCCTAAGAACTCTTCTTTCCTTGTAACCTTCAATCATAATAGTGAAGTGTGTGAGCCCGTAGACGTAAGCACAACTTACCAAACCATGTGAACCTTGTGTTGGTGTGTGGTTAACTCTGTTTCTCCCTTCTTCATTATTATTCCGTGGTTTGTGTGATCGTTGTTGATCTTGAGCAGGATTAATGACCGCGTTCTAATCCCCAACAGTGAACGACGTCTAAAATTATGGATGACATAGGCATACAATGGAGGACAATGGCATTGTAGGATTGAGACCAAAAAATAGGAAGCTACTCTAATGACCCATTTGTTCATGTTAAAAGGATAAATTGAGAGAATAATTATTTCTCTGATATTTAACTTGTCACAATGCCATCAAAATGTAGTTGTCCATGTGAGCAACCCAGTCGCACCAGCCTGACTTTGGGCTCAGACATGAACGCAAAAGCGTTGAACCGTCCCATTTCATCCAACAGAGATCGGTGCATTGGAGTATGAAAGACTCATTTGATGCTAAACGATAGCTAAATGAGAGCTGTTCAAGGATCTTTGGTTCAAATAAAGGACCGATGAAGCATTTAGGACTCAAGTTAGGGCTCAAGATCATATGATCATGATTTCCATGCTTCTTAGTGAGATCTTCGAGTTTTTTAGGAAATTTAAGAGTAACTGGTTCAGCAGCAGAAAATTTCTATGTTTTTTTGGGAGCCATGGTTGAGAAGTTAAAAATGTCGAGAAAAAAGAATGACAAAAAGTGTTCCTTTATGACTATTTATAAGTTTTTGCTCTTAGCTATTTAAGGCAAACGATCATAAATTCATTTAATTGGGTCAACAGAATTAAACCCAATAAATGAAAAGGGCATTATTTAGACCATATTTTTTAAAAACTTATCGACAGGGAAACCAGTGTCATGTCGAGCAAATCAAGAGAGTCTTTATAACTTATGTCGATATGGGATTTTACATTAGCTCAGTCATTTAGCAAAAGGCAGATGCGCTAAAATGAAGACACTTGACAGCAAACCAACAAAAGAAGTAAAGTACAACTGCCTACTAAAACAAGTAACTGTCATGATGCTCCTACTAACAAAGCAGTTGAAGGCGGTTACCACTGATTCAGGAACAGGAGTAGTTATTTCTTTTGAATTCATGAAAGAAAAAGATCCACCACCTATAGGCTTGATCGTAAAAGGGTCCATCATCACTGGGCATCAACCTCTTTGTTTTTTCATACATAAATTCGGATTTAGATTTAGAATTCTAGTTTTCTTGCATTGTAAACTTTTCATTTTCTTAGCAATAAAAATCTTCTCTTTACTTGTATTCAAGTAATTGAACTTAAAGTTCAATCTTTTTCCAAGAAAACCCTAAAACAAGGCATAGAATCATAGCACAGTCGTTTGATCAGATTTCTCTATCGATCTCAACGAAAAATTTGTTTGATTGGTAACCAATTATATCTCAATAATGTTACTCGTTTCTCATTGCTTAATCGTATTAAGAGAGTACATTCTTTATTCTTAGGATAGGTACTTTCTTTATTTTTATGATACATCATCGTATTTTAATTGATGATGTGTATAATATTTCTCATGTGTGAACTTTCAAATTAAATTTTACTTCAGTTTTTTATGCTCAATGGATCTTACACGCGTTTAATCATTACCCTTCGCTTTTGCTACATTTTTCTTTCGTTCAGTTTTTTTTATTTATTTTGTGCGTGTACTTTGAGGGAAAATACCCATTTAGTCATGTCCACGTTTTATTCAAGATTAATATTAATCTCAACTAAATAATTCATTAACATTATTTTGTTCTAATTTGTAACTAGCATAATTTTTTTCTTTTTACTTTTTCAGTTAAGAACTTTGGTTGGATTGAAAGTCAATTGTTAGTAGATTAGTTTTTAAGTTATTTTTTTAGATTGGTTAATTGGGTAAGCCAAAAATCAGGTTTTTTCAATTTTATTCAAGATTTTATGGGACATCAAACTAGTTGGAGCTAAATCACTCAAATGATCTCAAAGAGAGGAGGACGGGCGGCAATCCGCTCAAATCCCCGTATGCCGGCAGGTTGCTTGGATTCATAGAGGAATGGAGGAAGATAGGAATAAGATGAATTGATATTTATTGAAAGAAATACATTGTTCCTTTTTAGCTATCCATAGAAAAGTGAATATGTATATTTTCTTTTCTCAATTTATTGACAAATCCAAGATCCAACATCCAAACATAATGATGAAGAATTGAGCACTACAAGTCTAGAACAGATGGAGACATTTGAGAAGGTCATAGGATCCGTCTTCCACAGAAATGTCTAGCCGTCTGACCATCTTAAACAAGGAACAAATGGATGGTATTGAGCCAATCCAACCAGCCAGGTAACTGAGAGAAGAAAAATTTCTATAAAAAAAAAAAAAGAAAGAACGAAAGAAAAAAAGAACGAATGAAAAAGAAAAGAAAAGATTTGATATGTCGGCATTTTGCAATATCATAAGTGGTTCAAAGTAGAAAATTAATGCTTGTTTCAAGTTTCAACATACAAAATTGACTGATATCTATTTTTCTAGGATTTCAATGTGGCAAAAATCAACAAACAGACTCTTCTGAGTAAAATCTTTGTCACAACAAAAATATACCATATCAAATTCTGCCAAGCTTGTCAATGTGACTTTAAAACAACAAAAAAAAATAAAGGGAAACCTGTTCAGATCATATATGTAATCAAATCGTGATGAAACTAGGTAATGGAATCACTGAAAGCAATCTTTCAAAAGTGAACAGATAGAGAAAATACTAAGGAGGTTTTAGCCTGTTCATTATAAATATCAATTAGGAATTTTAGCCCTTTGTTAGCACATTGCAGTCCTACAAACAACTCCATTTTGCAACATTGAACGGATACAAGTTAACAAAGTTGGAGATACTACGACCCTTGCTGTTCTACAAATAATTCGGAAGTTGAAGCATTGAAAAAATACAAGTTAAAGAATTAGTATGGCAAAAATACAAGTAAACTGACTTTTTGGCTTTTTGTTGGCAACCCAGGGCAACGTGCACTGACCTTAGAAAGCAATGTCTAAAACAGTGAGAGTGATATACGAAGTTTTATGTTTTAACTTTTAAATTATGCCTTGTTGAGTCTGGCAAGTCAAGATTCATCAGCATACAGCATACAGCATCATGGAAATCACTTCTAGACAAACTGTCACCACCCAAACCTGGGTCCATAGATGATGCCCCAAAATATAAGAAAATATTGTACATGACATTTAAGGGTTTAATAAAATGAACCAAGTTCCAATATTTACATTCCCAGGTTTACCACAAAGGTTTGAGATAACATATATTCAACATTAACTAACCCTTTCATTAAATCACTTCCATTAATTTTATGTACAACAAAAACAAAGAAATCATGACTCCCACTTTTTTCCATTTCCAAGAGCATCCACAGCTTTGGTGTCACCCCGTTCTTCGGAACCTGAAATTGTTTGACATATATACATGAGCCGAAACTCGTAAGATAAAGATTAACTCATATATATAATGCATGATTTGTGAGGTGTGATGGGTGTAACCGAAATAAATATGCACATAATTCAAATCCTTTCCTTTTTAACACACACCCACGCACACTAATATGTCTTCCATTTGTCTCTTTGTTTTTCATCCAGAAATCATTCATTTTAATTTCTCATTTTTCACAAAATCGTATCACCTCTAATGAACCGGTGTCGGGTGCAACTTATAGAGACCTCTCTCTATTACACCAATAGGCTACGTGAAACTATTGAGTAATAGATAGTTCTATAACTCACCACGACACAACACCAGATTTCGGGGACTAACCCGTGAGCATGTGGTCCCCATCTTGCGCAAGATTTCGATCTTTCACCGTGGAGCCACTAGCCTAACTTAATTCACATCAATCCATACGGTTCATCAAAACAAGTGCTCAATTTTCACATTTAATGTAAACTTTCGCGGGCTTTCACCGCAAGACCGCAGCCTCCTTATTATGCATATTCCACATTCAACCATCGATTTTTAATTCAAGTTAATAATTTCATTATATAATTTCTCATAGTTCACATTGTCACTTCAATGTCACCAAGTACCAATAACACAAGATTGATAGCAAAAGATCACATTATTTTAAAAGAAAACACCCACCATGTATATATTTACCTATCAATTTGAAACCCATTTTTATTGTAATGGAAAGCCCAACCAATAAGACCAATGCATACCTCTCAACTCAATCTAGATATATATATAGGTGTGCCATTAGCTCAAGTGATTAGAAATTTAGTAAAAAAGGCCAATAATAAGGAAAATAAGTTTTTCTCAAACATTTAGCTAAAAAGAGGTGAAAAATGGTAATAAAATTTTGACATACCCTCACTATTTTAATCATAACTTTTTCTACAAAAAGAATTTTCTTGTAAGAGTAGTTTTGTTGGAAAGAGGACTTCTGGGGCTTCGATTTGAATATAAAATTGACCCCATTCGGAGTCCAGATGAGAGATACATTAATTTGAAAATCAAAGTTTTGACCAGTGAAACAGACCGCGCGATAGACCGATCGATCGGTCTGATCGGTCTATCCAGCGGTCACGCCTGTAGAAAATACTGAGAGCAACCTTTGACCGCTTGATAGACCAATCGATCGGTCTATCGAGCGGTCCTGCGCCGAAAAAATTGATTTTCACCAGGTTTTGAAGCCAAAATCTATCCAAATCCAAGTTGATGCAAAAACATGAAATCTTAAGTTATTTAAGCTTCCACTTTATACAATAAACTCACAATTTCATAGCTAACTATTTTTCAAAAACTCTAATTTTCTTAAAAATTCAACTCAACCCGCACACACACTTATCAAGTTTCTCATTTATATATGAAATCAATAAGGTTTTTACTCATATAAACAAAATATCAACCCAATTCAATACAAAATATATAAGATAATCTAAATCCTACCTCTTGAAGTTTTAACTCTTCAAAATCCACCAAATTTGCAAACCCTAGGTTTAGCTTTCCTTGGATTCTCTCTCCTTGATAACTCCAAGGGGTTGCTCTCTTTATCTAGCTCTTGATTCCTCCTTTGGAACCTCCAATTGTAGCTAGCTTCATCCAATTTTGGAGATAAGAAATGGTTTTAATCAAATCTTCAAGGAAGGAAAAAGTAAACAAGAGAAGAAGAGGGGACGAGGGTGCCGACAGGATAGGGTGGTTTCTCCCCCCCTCCCCGGGCTTCTTTTATTTTATCTCTCTCTTTCTCTAAGTTTCTAGAAAGTTGATTAAGGCCTTGTTTGCTTAATTTTCCAATTTTATCTTTTAAACTTGCTAGTTAAACCCCCAATTTTGTAATTAGATTAATTTCAATATTGCCACTAAAGGTTGAAAATTACTACAAGAACCACTAGCTAACATCACAGTGTTCCAACACACACTAATCGTACTCAATATGCTAACATTATCATCCAAAACCGTTTCCGACAAAATCACTTATAATATAATAATTAACCATAATAAAAATGTACCAAGTCGTTACAACTTTTTCCCCTTTTGGGAATTTCGTCCCCGAAATTCAACACTGAAGCTCAAGCCATACACCACCGCAAAGTTCTCCGCTGATACTACTATCATCCAAAAAACATCAGATCACGATCTAACTCACATTACCAAAACCTTATTATGCAACTCTCACCGAATACAACCCACTTCAGCGATAAACGCATAACATGATACCATTCCCAAGCACTCTCTATACAGAACATAGAGATTACTACCCCCGTTCTCACTACCACATACTGGCTCAAACACATGACGACAAACCCCAACACCGATCTCACGAAGTCCTATGTTTCACACTCAAACCTTACTCCAGTTCGGACGATTAATTGATGACCACCCACTTTGCTACCATATCATTATCCGACCAATGCTAACAACACCGTCACTGAAGCTAACAAGACGCTCAACTCTGAGCAACGAAACAAACACCCAATTCAAGAGAAAAGCTTACTTAATTCACCTGGAATACCGAAGAACATACTTCATCTAAACCTTCGTCCTTTATTCAATCCTCCGTCACAAATCACCATTCTCACCCTGGAGAAACACTAGGTGCCACACCACTGTCCGAGACAAGATTCCACACGACCGAAAACCAACTTAGCATCACAGTTTCAAAATCGACGCAGCCACCTGGCCCCAACGATTTACTTAAACTCATAACGCGTCTATCAATCCCTTGAACCCACAATAGCAAAGTACTCAAGCCCAAGGCTTATTCGTCAAGTAACCAACCAAGATTTCTCAAATATTGATTCCTTCCTGACTCGTATCTTACCACATCCTCGGGATCATAATTCGAACATACGATTACACCCAAAACACAACACTTACCACAATTGACGACCATTCCTCGACTCTAAAATCTCTGAGTTGTTCAAGCCCCAAACAAACACAAACTAAAACTCACAAAAATCTATTAAAAACCTACCATGCGAATACCCCAGCCGCAAGGTTCCAACGAAATTCTTATACTGCCGAAAGCAAAAGGTACAGCCATACCCTACACCACCCAGAACAAACTGCACATGACGATTAAAAATCCTACACCACCTAGAACAAACTGCACATGACGACTAAAAATCCTCCATTGATTACTGCTAAAAAGGATCCTACGTCTCAATCCTAACCCTCTTGTTCACAAGGATAAATATTCCTGGTTTGCCAACCCAATCTCACAGGAAACACAATCCCACACGTTTACATTCAGACGGTAGAGCAAACAAACTCCATCTAGAAAACCCACGAGGAACTCAGTCCTTCAGTCACCCAACCGCAGTACCCATTACCTAGGCACAGCTCACGGATCACAACATGAATACTAATTACTGAAGAATCTCATTTTTCCAAAATAACCGGACCAAGAATCAACCAATGATCCCGACAGTTACATCTAACCAAGGTGGAACAGTTCGCACATCACAACTATTCACCAAACAACCGTATCTTCTTCCTGAGACAGAAGCGGCCAACCAGAAACCATGATCCAACCTCAACGTACTCCCAAAGCCCATCAACCTCTGGCCCCCAACGAGCCTTGTAAATCTCACCTTGAAGCCGCATCGACCATAGTCACATAGCTACTATCGACTCCAACCATGATACTCTGATCATTTATTGCACCAAGCTCTCAACTCTCAGGCCTCCTCTACACACACTCGAACATCACCAGTCTCCATACTTTGGACAACACATCCCATAAGACTACAAGCTCGCCACCAGTCATATACAGAG
>JAULJZ010149943.1:0-10187 GCA_032270985.1 Heliamphora pulchella | reverse complement strand
TATGAAGTGATAAATTAAAATTATAAAAAAAAAAAAAACTAAGAGGAGTGTAATATTATTGTAATTTTATATCTAATTTTGCAGGTGGGCAATGGAGCAAACATTAGATTTTGGTTTTGATATATGAGTTGGCCAACAACCATTGAAAGAGACACACCCCAGGTTATACCTTCTAGCAACAAATAAGGAAGCCACCATTGCTGAAATCAGTAGAAAAAGCTCTGGAAATAGCCTCTTGGAAATTTTCAGGAGGTCCTTGTTCTTCTGGTAAGCCTTAAACAAAAAATTACTAGAAAGCCTTGGTGGAACTAATGCAAATTTTTTTGGGAAGCCTTAAACTAGAAAGCCTTAATTGGTGGAACTAATGCACCTAACACATCCAAAAAGCGTTTATTAATTTTGTGCACCGCGATAACATTATGTATTTTCGTGCGAAAACCTTAGATTAACTGGGTGTAGCAAACATGACAAGTACGATTGAAAGGGAAAGAAGAAGAATCTAATCTTCTCGGTGAAATCAATGGGCATGTTACTTGAAAACGAGTGAAAGAAGGAAGGTAGGGGTTAGGAAAATATGGCAACAAGTTGCTCCACCAAAATGCTTCCTGCTATGTTGGATGGCAATTTAGAGAAAAATTGCAACAAGAGATGTGCTTGGAAGAAGAAAAATTTTATTTCCATGCTTCAACCTGAGCTGCGTCTTCTGTCAACAGGAGTTGGAATCTGTACTGTAGGCCATTTGTTTGTATCATGTGGCATGGCATGGAGGATATGGTCGGCATTGGTGGAATGGTGGGGGTTTCAATGGGTATCTCTTGGAACCCTCAATGGCCAATTCGAATCTTGGGTGAGGAGAAAGGTGAAAAAAGAAATAATTTATCGTGGGTGTTTGGTCAATCTGGCTTGCAAGAAATTGAGTAATATTTGACCATGCAAGGATAAAATGGGAAGATATAATTTACATTACTAAGGTGAGAGTGAGTTAGTTTGTGGGTCACACATAAATCCAAAGGAAAATTCTTTGCATAACCTTGGTTTCTCAACACAAATGATTAATTATTTAGCTGTTCAAAAAATATATATATATATATATTATTATAATTTTTGTATATGTCGTTTCGACAAAAAGCCAACAAGTTGAGTTTGTAAGAAAAGTTTGAAGGGATAAATATTATATTTAAATAAAAATATAAAATAATATTGTAACCCGTGGAATTCCTAAGAGTTGTTACATATTTTTGTTTCTTATTGGAGGGTTACACCCACCTTGGATGCTTGTAGATAGGAATTATCCACATTTTCAAGCCATTAGCAGAATCTTTGTTAGTTGATATATATATATATATAATTTGTCTTTCTAAAATTGAATAAGACATTTTGAAGCTATAACTTGTGTGTGTGGCATAACTTGTGTGTTTGGCCAACAAAACCCAAGTTGGCATTCATGCTGAATCAGCTTCAAATAATTCATGTGGGGGAACGCTTATTTAAGGGCATGTTTGGTTAAGATATCAATTGAACTGTGTTATTGTACCCCAAATTGCAGTGGTGGCTCTAGACATATTTTTTAGATTAAACAGCCAATTAATTCAATTATTTTACATCTCAAAAATAAAATAAATTTAACAAATTGATACTAGTATTTTTACAAAAATACTTGTAAATAAATGGACTCTTACAATTGCTTTTGAAGAAATTGAGAAGAGAAAAATAACTGTATATTTTTTGTATATTGAAACTGTACAATATATGGCCTATTTATAGGTGAATAGAAATAAACAAGAAATGAAATAAAATAAATAGAGAATAAAATCAAATCAGAATAAAATCAATCTAATATTCTAATAATCAATCTAATATTCTAACAGCTTTTATGCAAACACTAAAAAAAGTGAAAGAGTGGGGCCTTTTTATTTTTGTGTCAAATATGTGTTGGCTCAAAAGTATAAAATTCATTGGATATATAAATATTTGGACCAAGTGTTCAAAATATTTGGTTAAGCATCTAAATATTTAGGCAGACTGTTTAAGAATTTTGACAGAGTATTAAAACCTTTAAATTACCAATATATATATATATATATACGACACTGGGCCTGATTGGCTACTAATTAAAATTTTTGGATTTTTTAGTAAAAAAAACGAAAAAGCTAATTAAAGGGCAATTGCAACGGTTGACGTTTCAAAGATTATAATTTTGAAAATTATTATTTTAAGAAGTTTTTTATAATATTGTTCCTATTAAAACTAGGATTTGGGCACACGTTATAGTTGTGCAAATTTTAATTTATTACATTAAAATATTAAATTAATTTTAAAAAAAATTTAATTGAGAGAATGTAAATTTTTTTTATTTTTTTAAAAAAATCTAAAGCGGTTATAGTCTAATTAAGAACAGAATGAGAAAGAGAGTAAGAAAATAGTGTGATTTTGAAAATGTGCTTTTAAAATTTTAAGATGAAATAAGTTACGGAGATATTTTTTGATGGGCATTTTGGGAAGAAAAAATCTACCTAGCTTCAAATTTAAAAAATACTAAATTGATACTCTCTCTTAATATAATAGTATAAATTTTTATTATTAGTCTGGCTGACAATTTTAATTTTTTAATTGTTCTTCGTTAAGGGCGTGGTTAATTGGCTATTATATTTATATGAATGCAATACTCCCAAAACTGTGGCGACGCAAAACCTGTCTAGTTTTGCAGTGATGACAAGATTTTTGTCTTGTTTGGACTAAATTATGGGAATATTACTTGTTTTAATTCTTTTTTGAATTCTTTTTATCTTTAATTATATTTTTTATTTTTGCTGATCGTCTTGACGAGAGAAATTGAAAAAAAAATCTTGATAAATAAATTACAAAATTACAAAATACGAAAATAAATAACATATAATTTAGTTGCTTGCTTTTTTTTTTGTGTGCGCTTTTTTGAATTTTTTCACATTTTGATTACATTTCTTTACTTTTTTTTTTTTTGGCTATAATCCTATAATAGATTTAAGAATGACAATTTTATCAGTCCCCATCTCGCTCCCGCTTTTTCTGGCTCGTTTTGTGCAGATTTTTCTCGCAACCGTTAGTTAACGGATAGGGAGCGTTATTTGCATTCCCTGCTCCGTTTTCCCCCGCTCTGTCTCCGATTAAATAAATTAAATATATTTAATATATAAACATGCGTATAAATTTTATTTTTTTAACAATATAATAGAACTTAAATACAAAAATATTATACTTATTTTTATTTTTTACTTATATTTTTTATTTTTTTTATTTTTAATTCTATTCATTGATCAATATTATTATTTTAATACTTTATTATGTCATTATTGTTAGTATTAATCTCTTTTAAAGTGAAAAATATATTTTTTATTACATTCCCATCATACCACTTCCTTGATTATTTTTTTCTGACCCCGTTCTACTAATAAACAGCGTGAGCGTGGGGAACACATCCCACCCCAAATCCACCCCGTTGCCATCTTAAATAGATTGATCAAAAATTTAATAAAGAAAAAAAAAAAACAAATAAGCAATTGTCTTGAGGATGTAGGCACCCAGACTTGTTCTTGCTTATCGATTATTGGAGAAGTATTTTACTTTTTCTTGCATGGATAAAGAGGGAGTAAAATATTTTCTAAAATGGGTTATTTTTATCTCTCATATAGTTAATAAAGTTGTGTTAGTTATTCCATCTAGAGTATTTTTTGTGACGTTATTAGACGGTAGAGTTAAATAAAGTAATGACATATGATATTACAAAAATACTTATTCAATTTGTAGGATAATTATAGTTACTTTTTATTTGAATCTCTAATTTTAATGATTGTGATTGTATATTTAATAATATATTTACCATTAAATTTTAACTTATGAAAAAATATTTTAAGAGAACTATTTGAGTAAATCTTTAATTTAATTATGTTTTTAATTATTAAATAAAAATAGTACAATTTTTATTTTTGATACACTGTTTTTGAACAAAAGTTCTAGCTCAATCTGCCTGTGGGAAAAGCCACATAGGGTTCAATATTTTGGTACTTTTATTAATGGGTATTTTAATTTTAGAACTTCCAATTTATTTACTTATTCTGACTATCAACTATGAAAAATCTTATGTATATAATATTAGGTAAAGTTTTGCCTCAACTATGAAAAATTATAATAACTTTTTTTTTTGATTTAAAGCCCATAATTTGACTTATTGCTTTATTATTATTTATCTTAAAATCACTTTAAGTTGATCCTAAGATTCACCAAGTGAATTTTTTGCTTATTTGGCTCATTTGACAACCTGACAAGCTAGGCCTTTTGATTAAAGTCATTTTAAGTCAAATAATTAAAAGTTTGTTTGGTAAATCTTAAGTTAAAATGAAGTTATTACAATTTTTAATTTTTTTTTTACATAATTTAACATCTAAATTGGATATTGTTTGATAGATTTCAACGAGTGAGTTTTAAAAATATAAATTTTATAAAAAAAAAACGAATGCGTGTAACAAAAGTTATGATTTTTGAAAATATATAAAAGTATTTTAAGTTAATAAGAAAAAAAAAGAGACTAAAAGCTAATTAATAAGCAAAAAAGCAAAAAATTGAGATTAGAAAACAATACTTTACATTTATTTCGGCTTTAAACCCCGCTTATGCGGGGAGCCGAAGAAGATTTTAGCTATAAGTATATAAGTCTTTTGATGTAGAATTATTCGTCTTTCATTCTTGAAAGCATATAACCATCAAAAGACTCAACAATAATTGTAGATGCTGGGTCCAACGTTGATAAATTATTTTTGAAAGGTTCATATTTAGTTGAAAACAACCCAATAGACAAGACTCGTAGTTATGCTACGGTCTAATTATTTATTTTAGTTTTTAGATTTGAGGTTAATTTAAATTTTTCTATTTTTTGGTAATTTGTAATTTATTTTTTTTATTTTAACTTATCGGGCAAGTGTTGCACTTTTTTATGTTTTTTTTTTACGTGAAATTTCATAGGCTATAAATAATTGTTGTAAGTTTTAGGGCACATTAATTTTGGTTGACTAATATAATTGGAGAGTTCTCTCTTTGTTCCAATTCTTTGGGTATTCATTTGAATCAACAAAGTTGTTGAAAGTTATTTTTTTTGATATTTGACAATGAACTCATAAGCCCCTGTTTGTCAGCTCTAAAAAATTATTTTTTTTTTAAAAGCAACTTTTAAGTTATAGTATTTAACTATCTCTTAAAAAACCCATTAATCTTTTTTCTAAAAAAAAAGGTTAATACACAATCCAAATACTACAAATTTTTTCGAGTAACATCAATATACTATTCTCAATTCAAAAAATACACTCTACTCTAAAAAGTAAAAAAAATTATGCCAGTATTCTAAATATTATAGCTTAAAAGCAAAAAGAGGATATATTAGACATTTTAACAAAAAGAAAAAAAGAAAAAGCAAAAAAGCTACCCTAGACTATTTAATTTATCCCAAAAAATCTAATTTTCTTAATTAAAAAATTAAACTTCTTAAAAATAAAATTTTTTAAACATTCCAAATAAGAACTTAATTAAGTTCATATCTCTTTTTAATTTTTTTTTTACCCATTTTCACTACAGGATGAGATTGTATTACATATTTAAGCTTGTGTTTGGACTAGCTTTTCTTTTATTATTTTTTTTCGTTCCTAATAAATTTTTTTCAGTATTAATCTAAATGAGTATACTTTCTAAATTTCTCTCGTTATCAGTAAACAGAAAAGTAAAATTTTTTGAACAAAACCTAAAAAATGTTCATATAAGACTAAAACAAGCCAACTAAGTAGGGTTTTTTTAGTTTTGTTTAAAATTTTTTCGTCTTTGGCAAACTTTTTTCAAATTTGGCTCGAACGGGCATAATTTTTAGAACCATCTCATCACAAAAAACTAAAAAAATAAAAAACAAAATTAAAATATATATAAAAAAATAAAATAAGACAAAAAAAAACTACTAAGCATTTTAGTCCAGACATGCATAGGCTTAAAGTTAGGTTTTATAAGCAATAAAGAAAGTTTTATCTGGTTCTGTATACTCATGGACATGGAGTGCTGGTTAAGAGAAAGTCCTTTTACCTTCTTCCTCAAGCATCTTAATTAATTAATTAATTAATTAATTAATTAATTCTAACAATTAGTCCAATCCATATTTTGAGAGAAAAGGTAGTTATTTCCGTTGTCAATAAATGTATAAAGAAAACCATAAATAATTGTTAAAAAATAAAAAAATAATAATAAATAAATAAAAAAGTGAGGTGGAAGAAAACGTGACTATCAAACAGACACGCGAATCTCATGATAATGAATAAAATGTTACAATATCACCATTGATATGACTCTCTTGATTACAACCCCATGTCAAACAAAAATGTTTTGTATAGAAATAATTAATTACAAAAATGACGTAAAGTTAATATTTTTAATTATTTATTTGTATTAAAATTAATAAATATTATAAATTCTAATGCATAATAAATAATTAAAATTTAATTTTTATAATTTATTTGTTGTTGGTTGTCTGTGTATATAATATTAGCTTATATTTGGACTAAAAAGTCTAGCGGCTTTTTTTTGGAGTTTTCTTTTGTCTTCTTAAAATTTTTTATTTATTTTGATTTAATTTTTTTATTTTTTTAATTTTTTGTGATGAGAGAATTTTAAAAAGTATGTTCGTTAATGTCAAATTTGTAAAAAATTTACTGAAAACAAAAAAAATTAGAAAAAAAAATCAAAAAGTCTTCTATGTTGGCTTTTTTTTTAGAATTATATAAATTTCTTTTAGTTTTGATAAACAAATTATTTTTTTGTTTCTTATTATGAAAAGAAATTTAAAAAATACAATTACTGGGATAAATTTGAAAAAAATTCGGTAAAAACAAAAAAAAAAAATCATTTTTTTGATGGGCAAAAAAAAAAAAATCATATTTGAGCTGGGGCCCATTCAGCTTTTCTTGCTGATTTGATACCAGTGGAATCCGCCGCTTTGGTAGCCTGGTTTTAATGGCTCGTTTAATAATTAATTTTAAGTTGAATTTTTTGTCTTTTTATTTATAGTAAAAAAAGGTTAAAAATTTTTGCTTAAAAATCTAAAGAATTTTAACCTTTCAACCTGTTTATTTTTTTACATATTTTTTTTTAATTTTTAAAAATATTAGAACTTTTTTCGACATATTGATCGCAAAATTCCTCCGATGCTTGATACAGTATCTTAGAGAGATAAAAGAGAGCTGTAAACAATGGAATATAGTAGATTAAAATGAATGCGTATGTCCATAGAAGAACAAATTTTTTTTTGAGATAATTAAATATATTAATCAAAATAAATGTATATAAATAGCTAAATATACATTCTCAAACGTCAACAAAATAAGAGTAGAATAAATCACCAAAATAGTGAGAGCTAAAAAAACCAATTTACTTCTTCTTATTTAAGCATAATTTCTAGAAGAAGGGATTTTATTAATAGTGAAAGAGTTATTAATAGTGAAAGAGATGAAATCCAAATAGGACTTCTCTCAAAAAAGAATCGGATTACCTTTAGTTGTTTATTTATTTTAAGCTATATTTGTAATTGATTTAAAATTAATTTATTATTTTTTGGTTTAAAGTTACAAAAAAAAAAAAAGTAAAGTATCAAATTACATTTTTTTTGATACATGATGACTTAAAAGCTATTTTTTATTAAACGAACCTTTTACTTTTTAAGGTTAAAGCCAAAAGATCAGAAAGTCTGACTTTAAATCAGATTACCAAACAAAAAATTAGTGCAAAAAAGTCACTTTTTTTGTTAGTGCAAAAAAGTCATGTTTAGTTGAATAATTAAAATAATTCATGAGATTAATAATGAAGTATTAGTATCTTAACTATTATAAATGCGATTAATAGCGTAATTTAGTATAAAATAGTCTAATTTCAACCAAACTATTCTCCCTGTGATATTCGAATAAGCCCATTTATAATGTACAAAGTTTATATAAATTAAAGGATTTTTTTTTTCTTAGTCATAAAATTTAATCCACAAACAACCACAACTGTATGAGCATCACTTCACTTATCTTGCTTTACAAAGTCTCCATCGGGTGTCCCTCAATACTACTGTTTTGCTTATAGAAAAAAAAATAAAAAAAACTTTTAAAAAATTTAATATTAATACGTTTAACTTTTGTTGTTCAAGTGAACTTTCACTGTATTAATTAATACATACTAAGAGCTTGTTTGTTATTTTAAATATGATTGGATATGATAGAAGATATTAATAATACTGGAGTCCTGCATATTTTTGATATACCAAAAAATTATGAATACGATTATATATATAGTAAAAAATTTGACTCATGTTTGGATATAGTAAAATAAAGAATGAGATAAGAGTTATATAGTTATTTCTAATTGTTAGATAATGAAGAAAAATAATCTAAACCTTGATACTAATAATATTAAGGAGGACTGATATTACTAATAGGGTTATGTTAACTACTGCCCAATGGACAGTGGTTAATAAGATAATAAAAATAATTTTTTTTTAATATCAATATATTTTTGGAGGTGAGACCTACTATTTTCACATATATCAATACACTTTACACAGATATCTATACATTATATACATATTATTCGTCGCCCATTAGGCGGTGATTAGCATTTTTCTTACTAATATTTTGAATGAGAATTAGCAACTCTTCATTTATCATATAATTAGTCTGAGTTCCACAATATAAAAAAATTTGTACGTAAGTTTTATCTATTAGTCTAATCTCCTATTCTTCAATCCCTAAAAAAAGCTACACGTAATTATTATATAGGCTCTGTTTGGGAAAATATTATTTATTAATTTATTGGTTTATTTTTGTTTATTTTAGTTTAAACAATATAGAATTTGATTTATTGGCTTATTTTTGCTTATTTTTGTATTTTTTGAATTTTTTTTTATATTTTGAACAAAATTCTTTTCTTTTTCGGTTCGTCCCAATGAGAGGAGTTTATAAAGTATAATAGTTTGATTAAATGATAAAATTTTTTGTACTAAAAATAAAAAATTTATAAAATCAAATAAGTTAATAAATCAAATTAACCATAAGAAAGTGAAACGTGAGATAGCGTCCGTGCCAAGTCTCCCACATGAAGAGTCCCATAACTTGCGGAGGTGAATTAAGCAAATTGACATTCGAAAGGGGAAGAAATTATTGGCCCCAAAAAGAGAAATTTAAAGTCCTTACTCTTTATCTGAGTCACTCACTTCCAAGTGTGGCCCAATAATTTAATTGAAGACTTTTTATATTCATTTTTTTTAATTTTTAAAATGTCATTTTTGTGCTTTTTGGATATAATAATTGATTATCTTTTTACAATTAAATTATTGTGTCATTTCTCAATTGATAATTTTGCAAATTTACTTAATCTTTCTAATATAAGATTTTATTAATTTAATTTACAAAAACTTCTTTCCATCATAGAAGTTAGTGTTACTGATCATTGTTATAATAATATTCTATAAAGAACGTATAAATTTTTTTTTTAAAAAAAGTCTTTTAATATAATTTAGTACGCCAATTGGTATTTTTTTATTTTTGTTTATTGGTACAGCTTCTTTAAAACTTTCAATTTTGAATTTAAATCTAAACCACCTATATTACTAAAAGTATTTAAAAATTTTCAAAATCAACACAATGAGACAAAAATCGTGCAAAGCATAGAGCTAAATTATAGATCGATAGAAGTAATGAGTGTATGAAACAAGAATAAAAATAATTTCTTTTCGAGAAAATTTTAAAATCGTGGCTTTTAATGTTGACTATTCAAGTTCTTTCAATTTTTGCTTTTCAAAAGCCCAACTCATTCTTCTCAACACCACTATAGATCCCAAGAAGCGAAATTCATTAAATGAAAATTTTTGTTATTGACGGGATTTTTTTTTTAATTGGGAATACAGGGGTAACGGGAAGGGGAGGGAGGAAGGGAGACTCGAACCGCGAACCACCTGGGTGAGGAGCCTTATGAAAAGATATGAAACCACTAAGCTGAATACGAGGTATTCTATACTTAGTGCTTTTGATATTTAATTTTCATTTTTTTGATTTCAAGACTTGTTTTACAAAAACAAGATGCAACCAGAAAACTAAAATAAGAAATAAAGCATGCAAAAGTTAAATTGAGTGCTAAGAGAATAAATT
>JAULJZ010149942.1:0-30912 GCA_032270985.1 Heliamphora pulchella | reverse complement strand
GCTTCCCCCCCCCCCCCGTAAGCTTCAACTCCCACGTGTAAGCTTCAGTCCCTCACTCAACATTAAATTTAAAAAAAAAATTCAGCCGCTGCCCTCTTCTCCATGCCGAGGTGGGCCTCTCCTTTTCTCAAACTTGTTTCTTTTTTTAAAAAAAAATTTAGCTGCCCCCCCCCTCCGCGCAACCTCCCCTCTTCTCCACGCCAAGGTGGGCCCCTCCTTTTCTCAAATTTGTTTCTTAAAAAAAAAAATAGAGAAGAAATAATTTCAACTGTTAATAGGTCAGTATTAGGTTGAATGAAGGCGTTAACCCTAATGAGGTACGCAACAGTTTATTTATATACTAGCGAGAACATACAATAACATACAGTGTGCCTAACCACACCGGATGACAATAATAATAATAAAGCTAACATAACCATAAAGCTAACACCCCCCTCAAGTTGAAGCATATATATCTAACATGCTCAGCTTGTCACATATGTATCGAATCCGAGAACCCGGAATAGACTTAGTAAAAATAACCACCAATTGCTCTCCAGTACGAACTGATCCGAACACGATCACACCGTTCTGATACTCACGCCGAATGAAATGACAGTCCACCTCGATATGTTTCATGCGCTCGTGAAACACTGAATTTGTGACAATATACATCGTAGATTTATTGTCACACCACAGCTTTGTTGGGCCATGGCAAGGATCACCCAACTCACTAAGCGACTGACGGAGCTATAAAATCTCAGATGTCGTCATGGCCAGGGCCTGATATTTAGCTTCTGCACTCGACCTAGAGACCACGTCCCGCTTTTTTCTCTTCCAAGAGATAAGATTGCCACCAATAAATATAGAGAATCCGAAAATTGACCTCGGATCAATGGGACATCCCGTCCAGTCAGCATCAAAATACCCTTCCATCATAAAGTAACCATGATCATTGAAATTTATCCCTTTGCCAGGATTATTGTGGAGATATCGTAGAATTCGAACAACGGCGTTCCAATGTGGAAACCAAGGCGCAGCTATGAACTGGCTCACCACACTCACAGGAAAGGCTATGTCCGGTCTGGTCATTGTTGTCAGATAGTTCAACTTCCCAATCATTCTCCTATATCGGTCAGGATGAGAAAAAATATTGCCTTCATCAGGGAGAAGTTTGACACTCGGGTCCATAGATGATTCAATTTCCTTTGCTTGCAGAAGCCCCGCATCAGTTAGAATATCCAGTACATACTTCCTCTGGGAAATAAAGATACTCTTTTTGCCTTGTGCCACCTCAACCCCGAGAAAGTATTTCAATTCTCCAAAGTCTTTAGGTTGAAACTGAAATTTCAAAAATTGCTTCAACTCATAAATGCCCACTGCATCATCACCTGTGATAACAATATCATCAACGTAAACCACCAATAGAATACATCTAGCAGATGAGCGCCTATAGAACACAGTGTGGTCCTTTCCGGAGTGTAAAAGACCAAATTGATGCATAACCATACTAAATTAACCAAACCACGCTCGTGAAGACTGCTTCAAGCCATAAAGAGATCGATGTAGGTGAGAAACAGCTGAGACCCCCCTGAGCAACAAAACATGGAGGTTGCTCCATATAGACTTCCTTCAGCAAATCGCCGTGAAGAAATGCATTCTTCACATCAAGCTGATACAAAGGCCAATGGCGAGTAGCAGCCAGAGACATAAAAAGGCGAACAGATGCCATCTTAGCAACCGAGGAGAAGGTCTCAAAATAATCAACCCTATACGTTTGAGCATACCCCTTTGCAACAAGACGGGCCTTCAAGCGGGCAAGAGAACCATCAGAGTGAACCTTGACCGTAAAGACCCATTTGCATCCAATAGCCTGCTTACCGTTCGAAAGAGAAACAAGAGACCAGGTAGAGGTGGACTCAAGAGCTTGCATCTTCTCTATCATAACACCCCGCCATCCAGGGTCAGCTAATGCCTTAGGAACAGTACGAGGAATAACAGCCTGATCCAGAATGGCTATACAAGCTTGTAAAGAGGCTGAAAGGCCCTTGTAGGAGGTAGTATATAGTGGGTGATTCCTGCAAGTCCAATAAGATTTTCGAGTAGTAATAGGAGCATTACTGTCAGGAGAAGAAGCATTAACTGTGGGGAGAGAATCCGCAGACGAGGAGATTGGCTTAGCAGAGGAGAGTTCCAATGAAGTTGATGAAGTTGATGGAGAAGGTGGAGAGTAGGAGTACCTGCAGGAGAAAACAAAGGCAAGTAAGACACTAAGAACTCAAGATTTTTAGGATCGGACCTCTCAACCCCCGACACAACTGAAGCTGACGTAGAAAAAAAAGTAGACTCCACAAATATGATATCCCGGGTGACAAGGAACTTGTTTAGTAAAGGGCAAAAACAGCGGTACTCCTTTTGAGTCTTAGAATAACCAAGGAAGATGCATTTGACAACATGAACATCCAATATTGTTCGTTGGGAATCGGTGTCACGGACATAACAAAGGCACCCAAAAATTCTCAAAGGTAGGGAGAAAAGGCTCTTCGCTGGAGAGAGTACCTCCATCGGAATTTTTCCACAAAGGACCTGAAAGGGGAGGCGGTTGATCAACTAACAAGCAATTAACACGGCATGGCCTTAGAACTTCTTGGGCACTTGCATTTGAAACAAAAGAGCACGAGCAGTCTCCATAATATGGCGGTTCTTGCGCTCAGCGATACCATTATGCTGTGGGGTAGCTGGGCAAGAAGTCTGATGAATAATACCATGAGCATACATAAAACTCTGCATCTGGGTGGAGAGATACCACCATTGTCACTGCGCAAACATTTAACCTGTGCCTGAAACTGGGTTTGCACTTCCATACAGAATGAGGAAAAAATAGAAGTTACTTCAAATTTATGCCGTATAAGATATAAAAAGGTCTCACGAGAATAATCATTTACAAATATAACATAATAACGAAATCTGGAAACCGACTCGACTGGACACGACCCTCAAACATTTGAATGAACCAAAGAAAAAGGAGCCGAAGCTTGTTTATTGACCCGAGGCGACAAAGGCACACGCAAGTGCTTTGTTAACCGACACGACTCACACTCAATATGAGAAATAGAACGAAAATTAGGATAAAGACTATGCAAACTAGATATAAATGGGTGTCCCAAACGACAATGAGCCGCAAAATTGGGAGAAGAGACTACTGAGCAGGCTTTAGCAGCCACCTCTTCCACCAAGTATAGCCCACTAGAAATTCGACCTCTACTAATAATCTTCCTCGTCGTAAGATCCTGAAAAACACATCTATCAAGATAAAAAGTCACACAACAGTTGAGATCATTAGTAAGCTGATTGACTAATAACAAGCTAAATGGATTCCCAAGAGTATGTAAGACATTAGTTAGGGTTAAGGACGACGTGGGAGTAGCAACTCCACGCTCTTGAACCAGTAAGGAAGATCCATTAGTCACAAGAACACCACGGTGTCTAGGAGTCACCTGATAGTCAGACAATATACCTGCGAAACCAGCCATATGATAGGAGGCACCTAAATCAATCACCCAAGCAGATGGAGTAGTCGCCAAACAGGCACTAGGATTACCTGCAAAGGTAGCGGCGACGGAATCGGGAGGACTAGCAACCTGAGATTGAACATACTGCTCATATTCTACTGGTGTCATCTCAACTAGCTGCTTCTGAGAAGAGGAAGACGAGTCTGCCTGGGGATAATCAACAGAAGCATTGGCCACTGGAGATGGTCTTCCATGTAACTTATAACACGCACTACGAATATGTCCCTGAATACCACAGTAGTGACAATAATGAGTCTCACGAGCACCCCCTTCGCGCCCTCCATCTCCACCAGTCCGACCTCCATCATGGCCCCTACCACGACCACGGCCACGACCACGACCACTGGCTCCACTGCTATCTCGATACGCAACAAAGGCAGATTAATCACTAGCATTAAGCGAAGGCCGAGTGTCGTCACAACGCATCGAGCAACTCACCAGACGGAAAGTCTCAAACAAGGTGGGAATTTCAGTCCCAGAAAGAATCTGTGAATGGGCCGTGTCATACTTAGGATCTAAACTGGCCAAGAAGCACACTACTAGAATCTACATTCGCTACTAAAATTTACTGAGCGAATTGGTGAATGAAATGAGCCTATCAAACTAATCAACGAGCACCTTAAATCGCATAAAGTGCTCATGAAAAGGATGACCAGCCTGTTGCGAGCGAAAAAAGCTTCGCATTACATCATATAGACGCGATAAGTCATTCGTGGATGAATAAATATCTTTTAGAACCGCCCAGATTTCTTTCACTGTATCAACACTTGCGACCAAAATCTTGACACTGCAATCTATTGAATTCATGATCTGACTGAAAAGGCGAGCATCATCCTGCACCCAGGTATGCTAGGTAGATGAACTAGCATTTGGAGCATCATCAATTAAGTGGGAATCCAATTCCATACCTTGCAGGGATTTCAACACATTTTTCCTCCACAAAGGATAAGCTGAAGCTCTATCAAGCTTCTCATCGACAAGCCGAGTAGAAGAAGAGAAAACCTCAGTTCTTGCTGGTCGCCCGGTATCCATCAGAGACTCATTAGTCCCAAAAGTCCGGGTAGCAGACCCATCTCCTCCCGTTGACATCCTTGTTCAAAAAGCAAAATCACCACAACTCCTTACAACACCAAAGAACCAGAACATGGAATAACTGCAAAAAGCAGCAACCAGCCCTCACTGCATCACCAAGAATCGGAGAGTACAGAACCTCTTCCCGGAATGAATGTTAGAAAAGAGAGAATATGGGAAAGCGTGTATTCTCATTGTGAGACATACACACGTATTTATTAAGCAACAATAGCCTACAGCAGTTACCGTGGACATCTCCACAGGATATTATTAATACTAAATATATATTAACACCCCCCAAGTTGGACATAGATATCAATCATGCCCAACTTGTTACAAATGTAGCGAATCCGGGGCTCGGGCAGTGCCTTAGTGAACACATCAGCCAACTGTTCACCAGATCAAATAAAGCCAAAATCGATAGTGCCGTTCTTATACTTATGGCGGATAAAATGACAGTCGATCTCGATGTGCTTAGTCCGTTTATGAAACACTGGATTAGTAACGATGTAAACAACAGATTTATTGTCACACCACAACTTGGTATGACTCATAGGTGGTTCGTCTAATTCAGTGAAAAGTTGTCGAACCCACATGATTTCGGATGTTGCCAATGCCATAGACCTGTATTCCGCCTCAGCACTGGACCTCAACACCACATCTTGCTTCTTGCTTTTCCACGATACTAGGTTCCCACCAACAAAAACAAAGAACCCTGACGTGGATCTCCTGTTAATCGAGCATCCTGCCCAGTCTGCATCAAAATAACCCTCAGTACGAAAATGTCCCCGATCACAGAATTGTAGACCCTTCCCCGAGTTAGAATGGAGGTACCGTAGGATACAAACCACTGCATGCCAATGGGGAACACGGGAATCAGACATAAACTGACTCACAATGCTGACAGGATAGGCAATATCTGGTCTAGTCATGGTGGTCAAATAATTAAGTTTTCCAACCATTCTGCGATACCTATCAGGGTGAGGAAACACATCACCGTCACTGGGAAGAAGCTTCACACTCGGATCCATCAAGGACTCCACACTTTTTGCATTCAACAGGCCGACATCGCGCAAAATATCAATCACATATTTCCTCTGAGAAATAAAAATTCCATGCTTACCTTTGGCCACCTTGACCCCTAAAAAATACTGCATGTGCCCAAGATCTTTAGCCTGAAATTGTGTCTGTAAAAAGGCCTTCAGGCTACTAATTCTAACACGGTCATCACCAGCGGTAAGAATATCATCAACATATACAACGAGAAGAATACAGCCGGAGGCTGTCCGACGAAAGAACACGGTATGATCTTTGCCTGACTGCCGCAGACCAAACTGTTGCACCATCGTGCTAAACCTCCCAAATAAGGTTCGATGAGATTGTTTTAAACCATACAAAGAACGACGAAGGTGACACACCAGATCAGACCCCCTTGAGCAACAAATCGGGAGGTTGCTCCATATAGACTTCCTCCTGAAGATTGCTATGGAGAAAGGCATTCTTGACATCCAACTGATAAAGCGGTTAGTTCCGAGTGGCAGCGAGAGAAAGAAAAAGGCGAATGGAAGTCATCTTCGAAACAGGAGAGAAAGTCTCAAAGTAGTCAACACTATAAGTTTGAGTATAACCTTTTGCAACAAGGTGTGCTTTCAAGCGAGCCAAAGAGCCATCAGGATAAACCTTCACAGTGTAAACCCACTTGCAGCCAATTGCCTGCTTCCCGGCAAGAAGAGAAACAAGATCCGACATGCCATTATTATCCAGGGCAGACATTTCCTCCAACATAGCAGAACGCCAACCAAGATGGGAGAGAGCCTCTGAAACACTACCAGGAACAACAGTAGTATCAACTGTAGAAATAAAAGCACATAAAGAAGCTGACATGCTCTCATAGGAGTCAACATACCGGGGGTGATCCTGACAGAGACGATAAGGGCGACGGGCATCAATAGAGGGCTCACTTACTGGCGGATCAACCGACGAGAGAACTGGCTCAGCAGGAGGCAGATCACAGTAGGGCGAAGCTGCAGGAGATGGCACCGGGAGCGGCTCAAAAGGGGAGGCAGGAGTATCAGTTGTAATCCGAGAGACCAAAAAATTGGCAGACAAAGGGGAGGGAGGTGACTGACGACCTGGAGGTGGAACAGGAGAAGGAGAATAGAATGGGGTCGACTCCAGGAAGGTAACTTTCCAAGACACAACAAAATGACGAAGCGCATGACAGTAACACCGATACCCCTTATGGTGTTGAGGGTAGCCAAGAAACACATTTGAGAGCACGAGCATCAAGTTTAGTGACCTGTGACCTGGTGTCACGCACATTGCATACGCAACCAAAGATTTTAAGAGGCAGGGAGTGGCCAGGTAACATAGGAGCTAACACAGACATCGGGAAAATACCACCCAAGACAGTAGACGGTATGCGATTAATATGATAACAAGCTGTAAGAACAGCCTCACTCCAAAAATGAGGAACATGCATATGACATAGGAGAGTATGGCTGTTTCCAAAATATGTCTATTTTTCGCTCAGCCACCCCATTTTGTTTGAGAGTATCAGGATACAACGTCTGATGGAAAATGTCATGACTCACTAGAAACTCACTCATGGCAGTAGACATATACTTTCCCCCATTATCACTATGCAAGATCCTAACACAGGTACCAAATTGAGTTTGCACAGTCTGACAAAATTGAGTAAACACAAATAAAATCTTAGATTTATTTTTCATTAAATAGAGAAAAGTGGCACGAGAGTGATCATCAATAAAACTTACAAAATAACGAAAACCAATTAAAGTGGTAACCGGACTAGGTCCCCAAACATTAGAGTGAACTAACTGGAAGAGAGCAGAAGCTCTTTTATTGACTCGAGACTTGAAAGGCACACGTAGGTGCTTGACAAAACGACATGACTCACACTCAATAGCAGACACAGACTTTAAATTAGGGTAAAGCATTTTAAGATTAGACAAACTAGGGTGCCTAAGACGGCAATGGATATCAAGGGCAGAAGAAGACAAGGCAGAGTACGCCTGAGCAGGGGCAGCATCTAGCAGGTACAATTCTCCCGAGACCCGTCCTTTACTGATAATCCTCTTCGTCGTAAGATCCTGAAAAATACAAGAATCAAGAAAAAATGTCACGTAGCAACTCAAATCAGTGGTAATCTGACTGATAATGATAGATTGAAGGGATTATCAGGAGTATGCAAGACATTGTATAAAGAAAGAGCAGGAGTTGGTGTCGCAACACCACAACCCTCAACAGCTAAGGAGGAGTCATTAGCCACCAACACACCAGTGTGACTAGGGGTCAACTTATAATCTGATAGAATGCCTGATGATCCAGTTATGTGAGCAGAAGCGCCAGAATCAATAACCCAGGTGTGGGGGGGTAGCCACACATGCAGTGGGATTACTTGCAAAAGTGGCTGCTGGTATCTTAGAAGAACTCGTACTCTGTCCAATCTGACCATACATATACTGGTTATACTCTGCAACAGTCATCTCTACAACTCGTCTGGTCGAATTAGAAGCCCCATGAGGACTTGGCTGGATATAGTCATGCTGGCTGAAATCAGATGTGGCATTGGCCACCAGTGGTGGTTTCCCATGAAGCTTGTAGCATTCACTGCGAATGTGTTCCGGGATCCCACAATAGTGGAACGTACGGGTCTCACGACCACCATCACGACCTCCTCCATGACCGGACTTGTTACCACCACCGCCACGACCGCGGCCTCGACCGCTGCGGCCACCATGAAAATCCACTAAAGTAGACTGATCAAAAGTTTCAACAGGAAATGTACCAGTACCACGAGACTCATCCCGACGGGATGCTCGACTCACACGTCGGAATGTCTCGAAGAGAGTGAAAATGTCGGCCCCAGTAAGAATCTGTGAGCTAGTAGAGTCAAACTCGGAATCCAAACTAGCTAAGAAGCACACCACCAACGGTTGGTGCCGCTGCTGCTGAAACTGAGACAACTGATTGGTGAACAGGAGAAGGTGATCAAACTCATCGGCCAAAATCTTGAATTGCATAAAATGATCCTGAAGAGGCTCGCCGGACTGTTGGGATTGAAAGAAACCTTTCATGACGTCATATAGACGGGAAAGATCATTAGTGGCTGAATAGATGGATTCTAATGAGGACCGAATCTCTCTCACAGTATCAGTGTTGGCCACCAAAGCCTGAACAGAAGAATCCATCGAGTTGAGTAACTGATTAAATATCCGGCATCATCCCGGGTCCAAGTCCGAAAAGTTGCTGATGTTCGTGAAGGAGGATCATCATATAGGTGGGAATCCAATTCCATGTCTTGCAGAGACTTAAGAACACTTTTCTTCCATGAAGCATAACCATTGGCGCCATCAAGTCGCCGATCGACTAACCGTGTGGATGACGAGAACACCTCTGTGGTACGCTGCCGACCAGCTTTAACCTGGGATTCCCGGGTTATGGAATCCTTTGACATCCTTGTTCACCGACAAGGGAACCAAAAAATACCACAAAAACAAACACAAGTCTCAATCCACACGGAAGTATAACAAAGAATCACACCGGACCCTCACAGCATCATCAAACTCGCAGACATCGCGGAACTACATTGGCGGACTAATGCAGTGAGGGAAAGAGAGAGGAAAGGCATGTCTAGCGACTGAGAAAGGGCCTAGAAGGTCTGTCGGAGGCGGAGGAAGACCCTACAGGGTCTGTCGGGATCTAACAGTGGTCGTCGGTGGCAGAGAAAGACCCCTGGAAGAGCTGCCGGTGGCTGACGACACCACTGGAGGGGCTGACGATGGCTGACGTCATCCCTGGAGGGGCTAACGAGGGCGGCGACCCTCCTGGGCGAGTTGACTGAGGTCGACGCCACCCCTGAAGGCCCGACTGAAGTCGTCGAGCTCCCTAGGAAGGCCTGACTGACGTCATCGTCACCCTTGGAGGGGTTGATGAGGGTTGGCGCACACTGTGGGTGAGCCGACTGTGGTCGGCGAGTGTTCCTGGAGTGCTGACGAGGGTCGGCGACAACTGTCAGACGGCCGACGAGGGTCGGCGAGGGGTGTGATGGTCGGCGGCTAGGGTTAGAGTTCCTGGTTTGGTGGCTGGTTTAAGTGAAAGCTAGGGTTTCGTGGTGGTTAGGGTTTCATGACTCTGATATCATGTTAAAAGAGAGAAAAAAGAATATGAAAAACCGTGTATCTCATTGTGAGACATACACACGTATATATTAAGCAAATGAGAGCCTACAATAGATACTGTGGGTATCTCCACAGGTTATTATTAATACTTAATATCTTAATACTAAATATATATTAACACTCTATTCTATAATTCCTTGATAAATAAATTATTGCCCAGGAAAATGATAATGCCGTCATTTGCATATCTAAATGTGTAGTTAAATTGCACTAGTATCTTTTTTCACATATAATTCCTTGATTAGGAAATTAATATGCTTGAAATGATAATTGATTTTGTTTGCCTATTTTCAAACATTACCTTCATTCTACTTCATATGATAAAATGTAAGTGATAAAGCATTGAACAACATATAATTGCATTAAAACTGCATTTTGTTGTGAACACAAGTCTCTCACCTTGTTATACATTGTGGTATACTGGTGGTGCTGGATGCATTTTCAGGGTCTTATGACTCATACCTGTACTTTTGGTTTCACCCCTTTTTAAAATCTGGTTAAAAAGCCTATGTTTTATACTTATATTATTTTTTGACAGGTTTCTGTTGGTTACTTCCTGGGTGACCTTGGGATGATATTTTGGTTTTATCCTTATCTTGGCGGGATGGAGTATGTGAGTACATTTTTCTGCAATTTGAATATAATCAATCCCCATTGTTTTTTTCACTTCATTTTTCACTTGATCTGATTCATCGCCTAAATGAAGGTGATGAATGTATTGGACAAAATGAGAGTGGAAAGAAGGAAAACCAATGTTCTACTACGAAAAAGGTTTTTACACAAGATTGGCCATGAACGAAGTGGTGATTGCTATTTCAGGTTGTTCATCATCTTCTTTCTTTAGTAGCAGTTACATATGCCATGTTGACTGGGGAGGGGCAGCTCCACACCTACATGGTTTTAATTTCTGAGATGACTACTCCGGGGATCAATTTGAGATGGTTGCCTCTTATTCATTAAATCTTACCTAAAAGTTTGATTTTATTTTCCCTTTTTGACACACATGTTGGGTGACAAGGTACCTTGACACAGCTGGAATGAAGACCTCGAGAGCGTATCTTATCAATGGGGTGTTAATGTTCATCTTTTGGATGGTGAGAGTAAAACTCTTCATGACACTGAATTTTATTTGAATTTTCATTAAAGCTTATATCAGAATTCTGTACCAAACTCTTGGCAACATGGAATACTAGGTATATTTGGTGGTTTTTATAATAATATTAGGAAATAATTGAAAACGCTACTGAGAAAGGTATGTATTTTCAGTAAAAATACCTAAGAAAAATATACTTCAAAAACATGGAGAATCCCCGAGCGGATCGGAAAAGAACTTCTAAGAGTTTAGTGAGGTTTTTTGATACATTCCTGAAACATTTGGTGGTTTTTAGAAGTCAGAACCCAACTTTAAAAAATACAAAAAGAAATTTATTGTCCCTTGTGTTTGGACAAGTTTCAAGGAAGCTATGGTTTTATTTTGTCATTTACCTTTATGTCCTTGTAATTGGAATTCTCATGAAAACAAGTTTATCATTTTTTCATTTGCCACTCTTTCATTTTTTGACATGCCTAGTGGAAAATATTTGCCGCAGGTCGCCAGAATATTGTTGTTCCTCTATCTGTTGTACCATGTCTACTTGCACTATGATCAGGTAATAACAATAGCTGCAGAACCTTGAGCTTTAACTCAATTCTCTTGAATGATGGTTCAACACTGGTTGCAATTTCGTTCCAAAATACTTCATGTTACATTTTGGCATGTAATGTTTAAATTAGAAAAATAAACCCTGTTATTGTGATGAAACTACGATGAAAGTTTTGTTTTCCAAAATGGAGGAGAACAAGAACATATTGTTGGAACCAAGGTGTTATTTCAAATAAAGATCTTGTCCCACATTGCTTGGAACCCCTTCTTTCTTGTCCTTATATATAGAACTCCCTTCTTGGGCTCATGTACGTGACTAGCCTCAAGAGGAAGCCTTGTGCGCACGAGACCGAGGTGTGGCCCAAGGAATTTGAGAAACCCGGTCTAGAAACCAATTAACCGGGCGCGCGTTGGGAGTTTTGCGCGCAGGGAGGGTTCAAATCTTTCGGTTTGGGCTTATTGTAGTGTGATTTATGTAAGAAATGTCGTCATTATTCCTTTTGAGCGTGGGTTCTCATCACTATAAATTGAAGAGTCTTCTTTCGTTACAATACGATCGAAAAAGCAATTGCTCTCTATCTTCTCCAATTCTGTTCCATGCGAATACAAGCAAGCAAAAGTTGTTCTTGCATCGCCTTCACTGTGAATCTTGGAGGGTAGACCCTTCTAGTCTTAGCGGAGGATGGAGAATCATTACCGAAAGCATTGGATGGTGGTGAATTCGTAGTTGGTCCCATTGGTTTGGAGGGAGTCAAAGTCAGGTTATTGGTAGCTAGCTAGCTAGCACCGTGCTGATCAGGAGAGCTAGGAGCCTCTTTGCTTGCTTGTATGGCGCTGGCCCTCGTAGTTCTTTTACTTGGGTCTCAAATCGAAGTGGATATAGGATATTAAAGTGTTGCTATTAGCTGCTTAGAGGCAATTGGGAGTGATTACCATCATCCCGTTTCAACCGAAGAAATTGCCTAATCAGTTGAAGCTGAGTGATCGGGACGGAATGCCAACAAGGACGATGAATAGTATGTGTGGTTAGCAAGATCTAAATGACTTTGAGTCCGCCTACGCCAGAGATAGATAACAGGTGGACCAGCTCGAGGGCCAACTATGTATCAAAATGGAAGCAGTCTAAGATCCATTACAAGCGGAGCCTATCGGGGTGCCGAAAGCAGAATTTCGACATTTCATTCGCGGTATTGTTCCATTCCAATTCGTATAATCTTGACATTTAAGCTGCTGGAATGTCTCATTTGCAGGTCGTTCTTGGAGAGCCATCATACTATAAGTATTATGTACTCCCTCTAAATATAACTACTGGATCGTTTTTTTTTTTTTCTGTGATAGTTTGAGCTGCGGTCAAGCTTTCTGCTAACTTGAGCGTAATAATAATCATAATAGAAGAAGACCTGCTGCATCAAGATATATTCTTTGAGGGGCACAAAACTACTCTTAAAGAGTGTATTCAGTACATGCCTACAAGCGGTTATCTTTGTTTTTATCCATTTACATATTTTTCGTTCATTTTTCTTACACATATAAGGAAAATACTTTGTGCTCACTTTCGTCATCCCATGTTACAGTGAACACTTTTTTCTTCTTTTTGAGCTTGGTAGAACATTCTAGGGCAATATGTCCATAGCCTTCATAGCAATTTATTAATTGGGATGGCTCCTTCGTTCCCTTCTTGTTGTTTCTAGAACTAATTCTAAGCTTGTCAGAATTGTTTTTCCTTTAAGACTTGTCCTGGTGATTATGTTTTTTATTTTTCAAAAATTTATTGAATTTTTTGACAAATATTTTCATCAATTCAGGATCAGGTTCGTCGTCAGAATTGCTTGCATCACCTTGAGTTGAAAAGAGAGCCACATTTTTTTGAACTTTTGTTATTTTGAAAATTGAACTCAGATTTGCAAATTTCTAACCGAATCTTCCACTGTTAAAGAATCTTGATCTTTGCTTTCCTCTATGACGGTAACCTTTGGTTGGAAATTTCTGATAATGACTTTAGAATTACAAAATTTTCTAATAACTTTTGAGTTCGATATTTTCTCTCAAAGATTAAAAGAAACATTCACAATGTCTCTTAATTTACCATAAAATTCATCAAAATTTTTGTCGTCTTTTATTCGTGGAGTCTCAAAATTTGTTGTAAGACGTTGAAGCTTTGAGATTTTTACGGTTTGAGTTCCCTCATGAGCAACTTCTAAAATGTTCTATGCTTCTTTAGCTATATCACATATATTAAGTCTACAAAATTCTTCTCGAGTGACTCTACTAAAGATAACGTTAATAGCCCTACCATTTCAACCGGCTTTATTTCTCAAAATCTGTTCCATCTCATTGAGTCGAGGGCTTAGGTACTGTATTACCACTCCTAACAACGGTCAGAGAAGTGTAACCATCCATGATGGACAACCACACTCTCTCATCAATAGATTTTAAGAAAGGTCTCATTCTAGCTTTCCAGTAGGAATAGTTCAAACCATCTAGAAGATGAGGTCTAATAGTAGATCTCTTTGGGTGTATCCATTTTTGCAAATCAAATGGGATCAACACTTGAAATAAATTTATAAAAATTTAAAATGACCCGCTCTGATACCAAATAAAAAATCTCTTTTTAAGATGAATTGCACTAATCGATATAAACTATGAGATTAACTCTCAACAAACCTCAACCTTAACCTAGAATAATAAAAACAAGAGCAATAGGGAACAACTAATGGAACATCCATGGACACACGATATTAACGTGGAAAACCTCAACACATGGAGAAAAACTACGTGACCACCACTGGTCAAGAATCAAGCACTATGAGAAATATTTGGTTGTAAGAGATATTACAAAATCACTGTTGAATCCACAACCTACGGATGTAAGCCTACTCTTACCGAATCCAAGTACACCAAACTGTACTTGAATGCTGCTGGAATCTACCACGGACTTTAATTCTTGAGAATCCACCCAAGAAACACCATGAGCAATGTTGAAGATAAGAAAGACGAGCATTGATAATATCTAAAGAAGCTTTATTGATCTATGATCATCTAGATTATCATCAAGCAATCAAAACCTTTCTTGAGGACCCTTAAAAAGGTTTTTCTTCAGTTAAGTTATGCATTGCAGGGAGAGAGGTTTGCTCAAAAGCTACCGGCTATTGAAGCCTTAAAAGATGTTATAAAAATGTCTTGCTAACAGACTGATCGATCGGTGATCGATCTATAATCTGTCCATCAATCTGTCTTTCGATACTTGCCGTAATTGTTCAACCACCAATTAGTGATCAATCCGTATCAATTTATGATTGATCTGTATCGATCTGTCAATCAATTCATCTTACATATCTTACAGTATAAGCATCCAAACTTCAAATCAATTCATAACATACATCTATAATTTGAGTATTCAACTAAAAGTGCTTTATACATGGAATGAAAGAAGATGAAATACAAGTAAAATGAAGATAAAGATCACAAAAAGATTAATCAGTGTTATTTGATGCAAGGAGATTTTGTTACATCTTCTTCAGCAAATAAACTTCATCAGTAGGTTTCTCCATTGACGTCCTCAAGGATTCTCAACTTTCTTGAAGCCTCTCTCTCTCAAGAACTTTCTAGAGAAAATCGATTTGATCAAATGCTTATGGTAGACTAGTTTATGCTCTTCTAGTAGTATGGATCATCAAACGTTAATGCCTTTCAATAGACAAGGCTGATAAGGGAGTGCAGAGCTAATCAAAAAAGGTAGGGGAGGTCAGTCTATTTCTCAGATGGTAAAGGGGATGTAAGTGTAATTTGATTTGGTTTGGTTTGATTTGGTTTGGTTATCCAATTTGAAAGTATTTCTAGTGATTCTACATAGTGAAATTCCCTTAGGCCACGTTTGAAGTTAGAGATTGGACTAATAGTTTGAACAAATCTTTTATCCCGTCTTTGTTTAGTTTTTTTTGTGTTCGGACTAATTGTTCGGATTTGACTCTCAATTCCTTATACGAGGGGTAAATACTGGGGGGAGGGGGTCAGTTATGTGGAATAAATAGGCCACAGATTAGAGAGGAGAATGGATTAACCAAAAAAATGACAAGTTTTCCCTTTAATCTTATTTTCACAATAAATTTAGGTTTTTTTTTTCAAAATGATAGTTTTTATATCTTTATTTGTTTCTTATAGTGTATCTCAGATAGTTATTTGTGACTTTTTTTCGTTGTTTTTAATCCTTTGTTCCATTCTTTTTTACTTTTTCATTTTTTTACCTTTTTTGCGTTTTTTGTTCCATTTTTTTTGGAATTAGTTAGGATTAAGTTCTAAAGTCACATTTATTCAAAAATGTAATAATACCCTACTCGATAACTTATTTAGTACTACTGTTAATTGTATATAATTGTAAAAATCAACTATAAAAAAGTGCAATATTGTTCAATTTTAGCTTAAGGCAAAAGAGTTAACTTTTTATATAAACAATCAATTTTTAAAAACTAACTAATAATCATCAAATGATCTACTTTTAATTTAACTAAAATTTTCAACTAGAAAGTAAAAAAAATAAAAAAGTTTAACTTTTTAATTTGTTACCAATTTTGACCTAAAATTGTTTGAATTTTGTCAATTGTAAAATAGAATTCTTAATGTGTACTATAATCCTTCGAGTGATCAGATATCTTAATAAGGTGTAAGTAATTTGATGTCTTAATAAACAACTAAATTTAGTGCAAATCCATCGTAACAAATATAACATACTCATAAGTTTTTTTGTACAACCTCTCACGCACGGACATTTTTGTCATAATAAGAATAAATCTTAACGAATCCTATGAAGCAAACGAAGGATTGGATTAGGATGGACGAGATAAATTTTTATCTGAAGGAGTAAACAATCACAAGATTGGATTATACTAGGTTCCATATATCTAATCCGGTAGATTTTGTGTTCCAGGACTACTAGTTTTGGGAATACTAATCCAATCTAATCTTATTCGAAACTCTAAACATGGCCTTAATGAAATTCTCTACATTTTATGATTAAAACTAACATAAAATGCAATTTCATTTAGAAAACATGTTTTTAGGGGTGAGAATTGTTCATTAGAAGCCCTTTTGAACATCCAAAATATGTGATATATATATATATATATATATATATATATGAGATTAAAAGATGCTTATCAACGAGTTTTTTAGCATTTTCTAGTGATAGAAATCAAACTCATGAGGTCCGTATCGATTATGGTTATACATTGACCCGATACTGTCAAATTGTTCCTGCTACTGTTACGCCACTCAATACGATGATTCAAAACTAGGACTATGATATATGTGATACCCCATCCTACATTGGTAGGAGATAGAAATTAAGTCTGCTATATAAATAAATTTATGGACTACTACTAATAGCTAAGCATTTTTTACCACGTTAGTTATGTTCTTTATTTAAGTTATTGGGCCAGTGGTCCACTTGGGTCGTTACAAATGATATCAGAGCCAACCCTGGTTCCTATGTAGGGCTTTATGGTGGTGTGGATGGAGGAATACTGAATAGAGGGTCCGAAGTGGGGTAGAGGCCCCGAGGTAGTATACCTTGTGCACAGTAATGAGTTGTTCTATGTCAGCTAATGAGCTACTATCCATATCCTATTCAGGGGAAGAACCTGGGCTACACGACGATGGTGTCGCGTATTTGAGTGAGAAATATTGTGATACCTCATCCCACATTGTTAGATGATAGAAATTAAATCTAGTATATAATGAAATTTGTGAATTACTATTAATAACTTGAATTTAAGCATTTTGGCCTCGTTGTCAAGTTATTGGACCAGTAGTCCACATGGGCTGTTACAAAATATGGGTTGAAAACCTGGAATGTCACTGTAACATTTTCCATTCCAGTTCATTTCCTTCGTTTGTTGCCAAAACAAAGCTAAGGATGAATGACTAGTGTCAACGGACTAATCCATTACAATTTTTTTCATGATCAATAGTTTTGGAACAACTTTGGTAGCATTGGGAAAGTTTTTCAAGATTTAAATTTCTTAAACATGGATTTGACTAATAGTGCTGATACTGATAATGTTAGCGATGTGTCTGCAATTGTTACGCCATTCAATACCACAATTAAAAACCATGGGGTGTATGGGTTGCATACCTAGAATGTCGTGGTACGATTTTTCTTTTCAGATTTGTAAGATCACAGATCAAGATGATGGAAATGGACGGCCTAAAAGGTCCAACGTGTTCTTTGTCAAACGGAGAATTGGCTTGAAAAGAGAGAACACCGTTAGTGTTGTCCGACCGTGGTGATCAAAATAATACTCTAATGATAAAATCAAATATTGGTGTCGGGTGAAAGCTAAGTGTTTAGTGAGACAGAATTTGGGCAAGCCAATATAGCATTAGTCTTAATAAAATGGTTTATTGTAAATAGAAATTTCACCTATTGTGTACGGTACACTCAACCTTTAGATGTGGAGGACTGAATTCATCTCCGATGCCCCCAAATCATTGAACACCCATTCCTGTGTGATTGACATAGCAGGTTGGGCTTCACATTACCACATCGACTTGGGCTAAGCTTGGTGTTCGCTAGTTTTAATTAATGCACGTCTAATAAAGTCAAAGCGTTACTCCTAGTAGGTATTGATATTCGTGGAATGTTCTTTGGCTGATTCCATACAGTTCTGCACCATGTAGTTGAGCGGATGGTTTTCAATCCAAGCGCAATTCCTTCATTTATTGCCAAAACAAGGCTGAGCATGAATGACTAGTGCCAACAGTTTAGTCCAGTACAGTTTTATGCATGGAGGGTACTTTTTGAACAACCTTGGTAGCATTGGGAAAGTTTTTGGAGATTACAATTTCTTAACTGACTGTACTCGATTGGTATACTTCTCGTGTAAAATGTGGTATTTATCGCTGTTGAAACACCTTTGTGTTGTTCCTCTCGTGCAACAGGTGATGCTGATGCACGCGTTTGGGCATTTCTTGGTCATAACTGTGCCATCTATTCTCTCTGTCATGAACTTGATCTGGTTTGGAAAGATTGTCAGGGGATTAAAGAAGACTTTGGCAAAGAGGGATTGAAAGATTCATCAACCATCTTCATATCCAGTGCGCTGTGAAGAGCAAATCCCAGGTTGTTATACTCTTTTGCTGGTACATTATTGGCTTTTGCATTCCCCCTAGGCCCCTATCCTATCTTTTTCTCACCAGTGTATATGTATGAAATGAAAATTCTAAAATTCATGAATTCTAGTTTTGTAGGAACCTAAAATTTGCATGGAACAAATAAGTTGAAGAATAATAGCGGTTGTTTGCCTTATTATGCTGTGCACTAGTTGCTCGTAGTGTTCTATACCTAGTTAGCAAACATAAGAAAAAAAGGATCCGTCTTGTCGCATTACCAAATGCCCTTAGGACCCTATTATCCCTTCAGCCCAAACATGTACCCTAAGAATTGGCATATAATGAAGAAACAATTGATACAACTTACAAGCATCACAGTATGGTGGTTACTGGTTATCGTTCATGGTTTCTAGTTTGGTTCCTTTTTTTTACTTTTTCTGCATTTTGTCTGGGCTATGTTTGGGTTTTTCTCTCTTTCTTTCTTTTGTGTGTGTGTGTGTGTGTGTGTGTCTCTCTCTCTCTCTTTCTCTCTCTACTGAGTCGTTTTTTCTATTTTGAAAAAATAAAAAATTACTTTTCTGATCAGTCTTGAAGGATCTGATTTGAAAAGGGTCCAGTAATTACTCCACTTCTCTTATTTTTCCTAATTAATTGGTTTTCAATTTAAAATTAAGTTTGTATCTGGTGGGGATATAGGAATTCGGACTGTCAAAAGCAACCTTAACTCTCCTATGGGGCAGCCTAGGATACGGGTTAGGCGTGATTAGCCGGTCGGCCAGCGACGCGATTCCTTGTGCTGATAGCAACTATTCTGATCAGGATAATGCCGATTAGGTTCACGACTGGTCAGCTACGGATGGTCAGCAAGATATCTATAGTTCACTCCGACTGGACGGGACTGACGAGTGTTATAAACGGCGCGTTAGGTAGGGGGCCAAAGCAATCATGATACGGTTATAACCAAATTACACGTGGCACGTGTGACGTTAGTCGTAAGGGGTCGTTATAAGAAACACTCCACTAGTAGAAAGGTACGTCTCATAACTGAAATACATACACTTAAGAGATTCTCTGGAACCCAACTGACTTGCTCATCGGAGACCCTCCAGCGCCTTTTCTAACGAGGTGCTGATTCTTCTCAGGTACTGGAAGTAGCTCGTGACGATCAGACGAAGAGAGGACACCATCAATTGGTGCCGTTTGTGGGAACCTTGTTCTTCTCTTGGTGTGCCATTTTTCGGACGGTTCGAACGAGGTCTATGGCAGTGGAAGTGAATCAAGTGAGGCCACTGCGAGCCGTGGCGGAACACGAAGATCTACAACAACCTAATCCGATTCAAGAGCAGCTTCAGCATTTGGCTCAGGAAATCTTCGAGTTGGTCCAGCAAAATCAGACGCTCTTACAACACTTCAGGGGGCATAACCAGGATCCCCCACCCCCAAGACCACCGATTCTTCCTGAAGACAACCATCTTGGGGATCGGGATAGTGTGGCTCTTAATTTACCACCAGGAGGAGGCAGAGAGGAAGTCATGGGGGAGGTTAACCCAAATCCTCCCCCGAACTTGAGAGAAGAGCACAATGGCCATAGGGAAAGACCAGAGCCCACAGAAGCCTCAGCGGCGTGGGATGAGCAAATTCAAGAGGTAAAGGCTCAACTCAACGATATGATGGAAGCTATTAGAGCGAAAACCCCTTCCACCTTAGAAGAATTGGTTCATGAGACCGGATCACCATTTGCTCCAGCCATCATGAATACTCCCCTACCCCCTAAATTTAAAATGCTGCAGGTTGACCTGTTCGACGGAACCTCATATCCACTGGACCATCTGGACACCTATAAGTCCATGATGTATTTACATGCTGTATCGGAAGAAGTAATGTGCAGAGCCTTCCCAACCACCTTAAGAGGCCCTGCCCGACTGTGGTTCACTAAGCTTAAACCCGAGACCATCAGTTCGTTTTCCTAATTGAGCAAACTGTTTGTAAGCCATTTCATCGGTGGTCAACGGCATCGCAAACCCGCGATCGTCCTCCTTAACATCAAGCAGGCTAAGGGTGAGAGTCTGAGAGACTTTGTGAATCGATTCAATCTGGAGGCCTTACAAGTTGATGAAGTAGACGACAAAGTTGCCCTAACGGCGTTTGTATGAGGATTATTGCCATCTCGGTTTTATTCTCATTATTCAAAACCCCACCTGTCGATATGACTGAGCTAATGCTTAAGGCTTAGAAACGCATGAACGCTAAAGGCGCAGTAGACGCGAGGCGCACTAAGCCAACGGACGGATTGGTAAAGAGGGAAAAGAGGCAACGAGAGTCTGCCTAGAAGATCCCAAGAGGATATTCTGACCAGGTTAAAGACCGAAGTACTGATCTGCCTTCCAAGAGGTGGAGCGACGCAAAATATTGGCGCTATACTCCCCTCATTGCGACGCTCGAGCAAGTCTTGCTCTACGTGAAAAGGGACCCAGATTTGCGATGGCCAGCAAAATTGAAAACGCCACCCGAAAAGCGATCCAAGACCAAATATTGCCATTTTCATAGAGATCATGGTCACGATACTGAGGCCTGTTTCGACTTAAAGGAGGAAGTGGAAAAGTTAATTAGAGAGACGGGAAGCTCGATCATTTCCTGGTCCATGAACGACCTGTGCGCGACGGTGAAACTTGACATCTTGACCAGCGCCGACCTGACAAAAGCCTTGTCCGGTGCAACTAACCGCACTTGGAAATCAGGACAATTGCAGGTGGGTTTGCGGGAGAAGGTACCTTAAGATCGGCTAGGAAGGCCCATTCAAGGAGATTGCGAGATGATCAGGAGGATCCCTATGGGCAAGGCCCCAGGCCTGAGCACCTCAGCTCATCTAAGTTCACGATTTCATTTTCTGATGAAGATTGCCGATACATGCAATAGCCACATGATGATCCCTTAGTCATTAGTCTGTTGGTGAGCAATCATGTGGTCAGACGAATTCTACTAGATAATGGAAGCTCAGCGGACATCCTATTCGCCAACGCCGTTGACCAAATAAACATTGGCCTGAATGGGTTCTAGCCCATGGTCTTACCTTTGGTTGGTTTTGTCAGGGATAAGGTATATCCTCTGGGCTCAATTCAATTGCTCGTGACCATCGGCGATGGTCGGCTAAAGCTTTCAACGCTTCTGACATTCCTAGTCGTCGATAGTCCATTAGAATACAACATTATACTGGGACGAATAGCGCTCAACCAGTTCAGCGCAGTAATTTCCACCTCACCTATTGGTTAAATTCCTCACTAATCAGGGAATAGGCTATTCCCGAGGTGATCAGAAGTCAGCTTATGTTACCTCTTTATGGGAATACACTCCCAAAGAGGCCCCGAGCATCGAAGGAATCGAAGTCCGATATGAGCAAGGTCTTTGCAGGGGAGAACCAGCGGAGGATTTGGAAGACACCCCTGTAGATGATTATGATAAGACAAGAACGCTGAAAGTTGGAGCCCAACTACCCGAAGAACTCAAGAGGCAGCTCAGTCAGTTCTTATCAAAGCATATGGAGGTCTTCGCCTGGTCACACGAGGACATGCTAGGCATTGACTCGGCCATTATGGTCCACTTCTTGAATGTCGACCCAAAGTTCAAACCGATCAGGCAAAAACAAAGGGTTTTTTCTCAGGAACGAAATGAGGCTATCTAGGAAGAAGTGTCCAAGCTAAAGACTGTGGGCTTTATCAGAGAAATCAATTACCTAGAATGGCTAGCCAAAGTAGTAATGGTCAAGAAGGCAAACGGTAAGTAGAGGATGTGTGTTGATTTCACTGACCTTAACAAACGCATTCTCCGGCTACAACCAAATACTGATGCATGTGTCCGACTAGGAGAAAACGATCTTCATCACCCCCCGCGGTTTATTTTGCTATAGAGTAATGCTGTTTCGGCTAAAAAATGCTGGCGCTACATACCAACGATTGGTCAATTTGATGTTTGCGCAACAGATTGATAGGAATGTGGAGGTTTATGTTGATGATATGTTGGTGAAAAGCAAAAAGGTTGAATAGCATCAGGCTAGTCTACTGAGGTATTTTCTGTCCTTCAACAATATGGTATGAAGCTCAACCTCGCCAAATGTGCGTTCGGTGTTTCGTCGGGAAACTTTATGTGGTTCATGGTCTCAGCCAGCGGTGGATAGAGGCTAATCCGGACAAAATTAGGGCAATCTTGGACATGAAACCTCCTAAGAGCGTCAAAGACGTACAAAGGCTAGCAGGGCGAGTAGCAGCGCTGAATCGCTTCGTATCAAGAGCAACAGACAAATGCCTACCATTCTTCAAAATTCTTAGAAAAGCCTTTGTCTAGTCAGAAGAGTGCCATCAAGCTTTTCTAAACTTAAAAGAATATTTAATTAAACCCTCGCTCCTCTAAAACCACATCCCACATGAGGAACTATATCTATATTTGGCGGTGTCTGCGACAATAGTTAGCTCATCATTGATCAGGACAGACCAAGGATTGCAAAGACCGGTGTACTATGCTGGTAGAGCTTTTCAAGGAGCAGAGAGCAGGTACCCTAATATGGAGAAATTAGCTTTTGCCCTCGTCGTAACATCTAGGAAGCTCATACTAGTTCTACAAAAGCCCAAAGCTTCAGGAAGGCTGATGCAGTGGGCGATTGAGTTGAGCCAATTTGACATACAATACAGACCTCGAATAGCGATAAAAGGGCAGGTTATGGCAGATTTTGTCGCTGAATTCACTTGGGACGCTCAGTCAAGCAGGATTGACCAGGGAGAAAGTAAAGACGATGAGCCGCATGATCAAATAGGTAGCCCACAAACTGATTAGGAAAAGATATGGGTACTCAATATTGATGGGTCCGCACGAAAAAAGGTTGGAGGAATAAGTTTAATCCTCACATCCTTGTATGGAGATCAGATTAGGTATGCGGTCCGACTCAACTTTCTGGTGACCACTAACGAAGCCGAGTACGAAGCCTTATTATGGGGGCTTAAAATGGTAAAAGTTTGCGATGCTAACCGAATCTTGATCAAAACCTACTCTCAATTAGTTGTGAACTAAACGAAAAGGGCGTACGAAGTAAAGGGAGACCGGCTCAAGGAGTACAAGAGGTTAGTGGAGGGTTTGCTCGGGAAATTCCAACATGTAACTCTCTCATAGGTACCACGAGAAAACAACAAAAAGGCTGACCAGTTGGCGCAACTGGCATCTTCAGAAACATTCACGGGAAAAAAAGGGGGTTATTATGGAAATTGCAGATCACCCTAGCGTGACCAATATGGGTGATAAGAGAGGAATCATGGAGGTCAGAACCATACCCCGGGTAGAGCCGATCATACGATATCTAGAAAGGGGTGAACTCCCAGAAGAGAAGAAGGAGGCCAGGAAGCTAAAATTTAAAGCGGCAAAGTATGTCATTTTAATTGGGGCACTTTACCGAAGGGGAATCTCAACTCCCTACCAGTGGTGTGTCTGAAGAGGAAGCTCAATATGTATTCCAAGAGGTTCATGAAGGAGTTTGTGGAAATCATGCTATCATTAGCAGGAAAGATTGTCCGAGCAGGATATTACTGGCCAACTTTGTTGACAGACGCAAAAGTGTTAATAAAAAAATGTGAAAAGTGTCAACGTTTTGCGAACATGATCAAGAAACCACCTACTGAGATGACAGTGCTGACCAGTCCATTGCCCTTCGCGCAATGAGGGCTAGATCTGATAGGCCGGTTACCCGTGGCAAAGAGACAAATGAAGTTCTTGTTGGTGGAATCAACTATTTTACTAAGTAGGTAGAAGCAGACTGTTGGCAAAGATAACTGAGTCAAATATTTACTCAGTTCGTATGGAAAACTATTGTGTGCCGATATGGAATCCCTAGGTCTTTGGTCACCGACAACGGAAAGCAATTTGGCAATCGTAAATTCAAGGGGTTTTGCAAGGAACTTGGCATACAACTGCACTTCGCCTCTCCAGCACACCCCCAATCCAATGGGCAGGTAGAAGTTACAAATAGGACATTACTCAAGATCATTAAGACTAAGTTAGATTGCTCTAAGGGCCTATGGTTGGAAGAGATTCCCAACATGTTATGGGCTTATTGAACCACAGTTGAAACATCAACGGGAGAAACTCCGTACACTCTTACTTTCGGACACGAGGCAGTAATTCCAGTGGAAATCAGGCTTACCAATGCTAGGGTGGAATACTTTGACCCAAACACGAATGACCAAGAGCTCAGGGCACAACTGGATTTTTTAAAGGAAGTCAGGGATAGAATAGCTGTAAAAACCACGGTATATCAGAAACGAGCTAGGAAGTATTACAACTCTCATGTAAAAGAAAGGAAGTTTAGCCTAGGCAATTTGGTGCTCAGAAGGGTATTGTTGAACACCAAGAACCCATCGGAAGGGAAGCTAGGGGCTAATTGGGAAGGACCTTATGTGGTGAAGCTCTGATACGGTGAAGGAACTTACAAGCTACAAACAATGGATGGAAAGGAGTTGGTCCATCCTTGGAATGCTGAACACCCGAAGAGGTATTATCCATGAGAGAGAAGGAAGTTTTCTTTTTCTTTCCATTTTGTTAACAGATGGAGAACTGAATGGCGATTCCTGATTGAATAAGAATTGTACGAGTATACTCCAATTTTGAATGAATATCAATGTCTTATTTAATGACGACATTAAGTTTGATCAAAAGCACGCTGAGTAGATCACACGATGATCAACTATCTACAAGGGAAGCTTGGACCTAAGGGTCAGAGGGCCGAGCAGATTACAGGATGATCAGCTATTGACAAGGGAAGTTTGGACCTAAGGGTCAGAGGGCTGAAAAGATCACATGATGATTAGCTATCGACAAGGGAAGCCTAGACCTAAGGGTTAAAGGGCTGAGTAGATCACAGTATGATCAGCTATCGACAAGGGAAGCTTGGACCTAAGGGTTAGAGGGCTGAGCATATTATAGGATGATCAGCTATCTACAAGGGAAGCCTGGACCTAAGGGTCAGAGAGCTGAGCAGATCACAGGGTGATTAGCTATCTACTACGGAAGTCTAGGACCCAAGGGTCATAGGGCAGGACAAATCACATGGTGATCAGCTATCTACAAGGGAAGCCTGGATCTAAGGGTCAAAGGGCTGGGCAGATCACAGGATGATTAGGTATTGATTAGGGAAGCCTGGACTTAAGGGTCAGAGGGCTGACCAGATCACACGATGATTAGCTATCTACTGGGGTTTACACTTAGTTATTCTGAAACGAAGCAAACAACAGGATGACCAGTGGTTAATTGAGAAGCATCCATAATTAAAAGCTAAGATAACGTGCATATTATGGGATAGGCAGTTAGTCACCACAATCAACAAATGGACAAACAGTCAGCAAGATAAGTATGCATCAAAATGACCAAAGGTGATGAGAGGTAAAATGCATATAATACATGCAAAGTATTGCAAGCATCCACCTTTAATCACAAGTACTTACCATCTCAAAGCATTTAAAAAAAAAGAGGCAGTAACAGAGTTTCAGGAATAAGCGTTCAAAAAATCACCACAAAGTTCCAAAAGCAGTAACAGAGTTTTTCTAACATAAAAGAAAGAGAAGGAAAGCAATCATTTGTGGATCAGCATGACCAGACTGGTTCTCTTCTCCGGCATCGTCCTCCACTAGAGAGCTGATCAGAGAAGCATCATCTTCATCTGCCTTGATCATAGAGAAGTCCTGGCCAGGAAAGGCATTATGCGCCAAGGCACGAAAGGCCTCAAATCCATTGTCATATTGCTCGCCCAATTGGACCCTCACCTCTAAGGATTCCATGTGCTTTGCAATCCGGCTAGTCACTAGCATCTCTATCTCCTTAGATTTTTTGAAGTCCTCCATAGCTGCGGCCTTCTCCACCGCAACAAACTCTACAAGGGCATTGAATTTTGACTGAAGGTCACGAACTTGGCTTTGTTGGACGCCCATTTCAGCCAAGGTATCTTTCTTCGTTTGATTCAACCCATCTATCAGATCTCCTGCCTTCTGAAGCTCGGTCTTCAAGTGAGAATTGTCCTCCTTCAAAAGAGTAATATTTTGACCAGCAGAGATCGCCTTCTTCTCAAATGCTTGAAAGGAAGAGAAATACTTTTGCATTCTCAGAACGGCGTGGTGACTCAGAGCAATCACCTTTGTACAGAGACACGGAAGGGAAAGAGAGCCTAGTACAAAAAATTGCTAATCCATAACATTCTTAAAAAAAAAGAAAAGGAAGAGGACTGACCTTGGCGGCCTCTTGATGAAACCGTTCAGCCACGACGTTTACAGACAGAGCGTCCATGGCATCCTTATCACAGGGGGGTAAAGACTCCTTGATCATCTTGAGCCCAGAGTCTCCTTCGTTGAAAACAGAGAAGGAAGAATAAGCAGAGATTGATTCTGGGCTATTGAAGGTGACGTGATGACCTCTTTCATCTTGTGACGATCGGCTATGGGAATTCTATCAAGATCATCAGAAATGGTCTGCTAGTCAGATGAGCTTTTGTTGGCATCCTTGTCTTTCGTTCCACCGACAGTGTTCGTTACAACCATGCCAGGGGTGAGCTCTTTAATCGAAGAGACATCAAGGTCTTTGGGCAGTGATTTGTGCTTGGAAACAGAAACCTTAGGTCTTTTAGGAGGTGGTGCAGATGAACTACCTGTGCCTTGGGCAGATCTTTTCTCTTTCAGTTCCTTAAATTTTTTTGAACCACTTTGTCTACTCGGCTCATCTTTCCTGCACATAGAAATACCATCAGGTCAGTTGTAAATACTGGCAATCGCAACAGATAAAGGGCTTATGTGATGAATGCCAGAAAGATCACCTTCTCTCTTAGAACCTTCCCCAGTTTCTTCATTGCGAAATAATGTTTAAGGCAGCGAAAGAAAATTCAGGGCCGAGTAGATACTCACTTAGACTGTCTGGAGTAACTAAGGTCGACCAGCTTCTATCCTCATAGGACTGGGTAGCTATAATCCTCTCTCTCTCTCTCTCTCTCCTCTTTAGAGATGTCAACACTCCTTGCACGACCTAAACATGCATACTAAGAAGGTAAGAAAGGGAGGGACTGATGGACGAAAAGGAGAGAAAGGAGGGAGAAAGGAAGGATACACTGACCATCTTTGGGAGGATCAGCCAAGATTCTCCGGACTTGAGGAATAGACCTGTCAACATCTTCCCAGGGCTAGAATTCCCAACCCTCTCCAGAAATGAAGAAGTAGCGGTTCTTCCAACCCTTGTTTGACATCAGTAGACCAGTAATTAGACCCCTTTTGTTACGAGCTGGAAGGTTGACGTATCCATAAAACAACTTTACGGGTTTGTAGCACCAGAAGAGCTTGTAAGGGTCAAGACACGCGGTTTGTTAAAAGCGACTTACCATAGTATCGCGCATCTAATAAATGTTCTCCAAGCATTGGGCGCTAACTGCCCAGGAGCAATTCCTAAGAAATGAAGCAATTCTCTGGCTAGCAGAGGAAAGAGAGTCGGAGGTCTGCTTGCAGGGCCCCTTCAAAGATGCTTATCTCGTCAGGAAGATCCGAATATGCTTTTTCCTCCTAAATAGGGGCTCTCATGTTCACACGATTGGGGATTTGGAACTGGTGCCGGAGATGACCTAGATCTTGGGGTTTTATGATAGACAAAATTCCGTCGGCAATAAAGAGCATGTGAAAACGCCCAACAATTATATGTGAGCGAAGGCAAAGGGCCTCTTGGCGTGCGTGCTCAGAGGAAACAGCCTCTAACGCAACAAGTTCAGCCTCGTTTAGAGGGGGAGGAGCAGGAAGAGGAGGAGATGAAGAAATGGGAGCAGAACGGCGAGGACGTCTATGCACTAACTCTTCCTCAGATGCTTCTTCCATGGAGGAATCTTCATCCCTTAGGGAAAAGGATGGAATCAGAATGTGCAATGGTATAAAGTTCAAGGGCTCAGGGCAGGGGATACTGCTATTATAAGGGATCACTTCCCCTAAAATGAAGTTTGTCGCTGGGACTGTGTGTGAGGTGGAGGATGACTCCTTAGTGTTTGTGGGTCGTGTAAGCTGCTCTAAGTGATTTCAAAGTAAGAAGATTGAACTTCTTCGTCAGAATTGCTGGATAAAATGATTCGGCCACCCCCGGACATGAGTTTTACACTAGAGTACGGTCAAAAGTCCTTAAGAGCCCTTAAAAGCTCAGGAAAGGATTAAATCCCAACTACGAACCCTAACCCCAGCAAAGGTGTCAGTGAGTTCTATGAGGATGGTTAAAAAAAAAAAGAAGAGGGGAGATGACGGATCAATCACAACAGTTGGAAGAAAAATCGAATGTGAATCAGAGAAGAGAAGGGTACCTGATGTCGGTTCTAGAGTAGCAGTGAAGATGGGCTGGTGGTGAAGAGGTGACGGAGCTTCGTGATTTTCTCCTGAAGCTTCTTCCCTCATAAATGGCGTTAGTTTGTGTTAGTGATATTATGAGATGTGTGTATATTATATCTGTACATAGGCCCGTTAGCTATAAGGGCCCATTAGAGTTTTGCTGTATATTTGTAATTAGTATATATAGTGGACCTCTCTAATTGAGAGGTTAAACTTTTCGGATAATAGATTATTCTCTTCTACATGGTATCAAAGCTGGGTTAAGAAAAATCCTAATTTGTTTTGAAGTTCCGGCGTCGGTAAACCCTGTCCTTGGGGTTTTGGTGGTCGGCAAGAGTTCGACTGGTTCGACTGGAGTTTACTTTTGTTGGCGAGAGTTCGACTGAAGTCGGCGAGGGTTCAGCTGACGTTTTTCGTGCTTGAAAAAGGGTTGTCGGCGGCTAGGGTTTGGTTCAAAGAGCTCGCCGCACCCTTTGGTCTGCTTGAAAAGAGATTTTGGCGGCTAGGGTTTGGTCCAGAAGGGTCGACGCACCCTCTGATTTGCTCGGATCAGGTCGACGACGGCTAGGGTTTGATCTACAGGGGTCGGTGCACCCTCTGGTTAGCTCGGAACAGGTCGGCGCCGCCTCTGCCATCTTTGAAAAGGGTCGACGAAGCCCCTGGAGTCGACGACGGCTCTTGTTGACGAAGCCTCTGGTCTGTTTTGAAGGAGTCGGCGACGGCTTTGGTTTCCACAAGGTTCAACTGAAGTGTTTTGACGTCAACCAAGGTTCGACGAGGGTCCAGTGCAGTTGACAAGGGTTCGGCAAGGGTGTCGGCTGGCGTTGACTGAGAGATTACTAGTTCTCTTGTTTGGTTACTGTTTGGCTACTGTTAGCTACTGTTTCAGAGCTACTCTTTATTGCTACTGTTAGCTACACTTTATTGCGATACGTCAACTGTTCTCTCTTGGCTACTGTTAGCTACTATTCTAGAGCCCTTGTTTCTTTATTGCTTCTTGTGACGTATTACAATGGCCGAGAGAATTTCGTCCAGTGGATCTAGCCTCTCCAAAGGCTCACAGAGCAGTGTTACGGAGATTATTTTTTCATCCTCACGACTTGTGGATGAAAAGCTTGATGGTACTAACTTTCCAATGTGGAGAAAGACGGTCTTAATGACACTTAGATGCCAAGGGAAGGAGAGGCTCTTGAAGGTGACCCCCCAGATTCTAAGTTTGCAGATTTTGATAGCCGGTTACAGGAGGACGCTAGGATATTTTTCCACATCCTTAATTCCATGGATTGCAAAGTCAAAGTATTGGTAAGCAACGCCAATACTGTCAAGGAGTTATGGGACTCTCTGGATCTCTTATACTCGAACACCAATAATTTTTCTCACTTGTTTGATGTTCTGAAAGGCTTCTTCAAACTCAATCAACATGGGCGCCCTCTAAACGATTACTTTACTGAATTCAAGGCCCTTTATGATGAGTTCACCACTCTTATGCCCTTGACGACTGATGTGAGGAAGATGCGGGAACAACGAGAACAACTTGGTGTTATTTGGTTTCTTGCCGGCTTAGATCCTGAGCTCTCATTCACTCGCTCACAGATCCTTGCCATTCCTGAGATTCCTATAATCTCGGACGCGTTTCGACGAGTTTTACGGGTTACTCGTGAGGACACCATCCGAGCTCCATCTTCTGACATTGTTGATAAATCTGCTCTCGTGACCTACTACTGGCAGTCGTGGGCGAGGGGGAGGCAAACGTGGTGGTCGTAGTTTTGGCCGTGATGGTGGGCGCGATACGCGAGTGTGTCACCATTGTGGAGCTATAGGTCATATTCAAAGAAACTGCTGGAAGTTAAAAGGTGGACCAGGATCTGGGTCGTTTCATACTGCTAATAGTGCCACTGACTCGGTAACAGTCCACCAACCAGAAAAAAAAGTTGTGGAGATGACAGATGAGGAATATGCACGCTTTA